>SJYQ01001221.1:5717-31484 GCA_006410935.1 Redunca redunca
GAGAAATATCAATAACCTCAGATATGCAGATGACACCACCCTTATGGCAGAAAGTGAAGAGGAGCTAAAAAGCCTCTTGATGAAGGTGAAAGAGGAGAGTGAAAAAGTTGGCTTAAAGCTCAACATTCAGAAAACAAAGATCATGGCATCAGGTCCCATCACTTCATGGGAAATAGATAGGGAAACGATAGAAACAGTGTCAGACTTTATTTTGGGGGGCTCCAAAATCACTGCAGATGGTGACTTCAGCCATGAAATTAAAAGATGCTTACTCCTTGGAAGAAAAGTTATGACCAACCTAGATAGTATATTCAAAAGCAGAGACATTACCTTGCCGACTAAGGTCCATCTAGTCAAGGCTATGGTTTTTCCTGTGGTCATGTATGGATGTGAGAGTTGGACTGTGAATAGGGCTGAGCACCAAAGAATTGATGCGTTTGAACTGTGGTTTTGGAGAAGACTCTTGAGAGTCCCTTGGACTGCAAGGAGATCCAGCCAGTCCATTCTAGAGGAGATCAGCCCTGGTATTTCTTTGGAAGGAATGATGCTGAAGCTGAAACTCCAGTACTTTGGCCACCTCATGAGAAGAGTTGATTCACTGGGAAAGACTCATTCTGGGAGGGATTGGGGGCAGGAGGAGAAGGGGACGACCCAGGATGAGATGGCTGGATGGCATCACGGACACGATGGACATGAGTCTGAGTGAACTCCGGGAGATGGTGATGGACAGGGAGGCCTGGCATGCTGCGATTCATGGGGTCGCAAAGAGTGGGACACGACTGAGCGACTGAACTGAACTGAACTGAGTCCCATCTCCGACTCTTTGCGACCACATCAGTCGCAGCAGCTGCCTGGCCTCCTGTCCATCACAAACTCCCAGAGCTTGCTCAGACTCACGTCTATAGAGTGGGTGATGCCAACCAACCATATCATCGTCTGTCGTCCCTTTCTCCTCCTGCCCTGAATCTTTCCCAGGATCTAGGGTGGGTTTCCCCAACCACAGGCTCAGGGGACCCCTCCATGCCCAGTTGAGGGCATGCTGCTCGAGAGTGGGGACCAATCCGTGTGCCGTTGAGAACACATGGCCCGCGGATGGGAACACCTCCATGCCTAATGGAGGCCGCGGGGCCCACGAGTGGGGACACCTCCTTAATGGGAGGTGAGGGAATACAGACCTCGACTGGGGAACCCTTCGTGTGAGTGGAAGGCACCCGTCCTCGGGGCACTGGCGAGCCCAAGAAGCCGGGGAGCCTCACACCACGCGCCCAGGAAGCAGGGTCTCGCGCCGAGCCGCATGGTCAGGAAAGTGGAGCTCATGCCACAAGTACTGGGGAGAGGGATGGTCCGTTCCAGCAGGAAACTTTCCAGGGGTCCCCACACTGCGCGAGCAGGAATGGCGCCTTCCTCCAGGGAAGGGCTGGCCCTGAACGACCGCAGGAATGCGGGGGGCGTGGGAGGGGGTGGCAGCCCAGCCGAGCATGCAGCAAGTGGGGTTTTGCACCGCCCGTGTCAGGAGGCCCTGCGCAGTCAAGCAGTGGGGGCTTGCGGCGCGCCACGCCCTCACAGAAGACGACTGATACCGTGCGCCAAGGAAGTGGGGTCCTGGGTGCGCAAGAAAGGAGAGCTGGCTTCCTGGAGCATGCACAGGAAGAGGGTCTCGCGCGGCGTGTGCCAGTGGATCGTGCACCCACAGGAAAGCGGGGCTCGCCCAGCGCCTAGAGGAAAGGGGGTATGCACCGCTTGTGGCAGTAGTAGGGCTGGTCCAGCACGCTCGCAGCTGGTCAGGGGCCCGGTCGCGCTGTGGCTGCTGCGAGTTGAGCTGTCCAGAGGGTGGGAGAGGTGAGGAGAGGCACGCTTGGGACCTCCCGCAGCCCGGGCCGTCGGGAGTAGGGACCTGCGGGCTATGGCTGCAGCTCACGGCTTGCGGCGACCTGGAGGGGTGCGAGGCTGAGTGGCTCTCCGCTTGGTGCCAGAGGTCCGGCTGGAGTGGCGGCTCAAGGCCCAGCCATTTGACCGCCCCCGGGCGACAGACTTTTCAGGTGAGGAGGTGCCTCTCCGTGTTGGTACCTGGGCCGGCTGGAGCCCCAGAGGTTATTCACGTGTTACCCTGAAGACCGACCGCGGCGTGGGTGAGGCCAGAAGCTAACAGGACTACCCGCAGTGGTCCCAAGCCCACTCGCCAGTGCCCTGCGTTCTGAGCAGTGGGCCGGGATGCCAGGTCCCCAGAGCCTTCTCCACACGCCCCCGAAGCGTGGCCAAAGAGATGGCAGTCAGGCGGTGCACGGAAGTCACGCAGTAGGAGAAGGGGTCTTGCTCTCCCGTGGGGGCTGCCCGAACACGCGCAGATTGCCCGAGGCGGCAAGTAGCCCAAATACGGAAGGTCCTTTCCTCTCAGCGAGTATTTCCGTTCAAACCCTGCTGTCGCTTTGACACACGTGTGCGACGAGGACGTCATCTTATATATGTCTGTTTGTAGCTAGGCACGGTGAATACCTGATCCCACCAAGAAGCATCAGCCAAGTGTTGTGCAGGAAGAAGGTGGCAAGGTCAACCCGGGAGAGCACAGACAGAACGGCGAATCAGAGGTCCTGGGAGGTCCCAGAGGAGGACGTGCCAGGACTTGCATCACAGCAGGAGTGCCAGTGTCTTTAGGGATCAAGAGCAGGATTTGTATTCTCCGGTTCCGTGGCATCTCATGCAGACAACTGGGAAAAGACGCCCTGGCCAGGTGCACAGGAGTTCCCGCCCATAAAGGACTCAAAGCTTCCGTGTCCGCAAGGTCCCCAGGTAGAAGAATGAGACGACTTCTCCTCTCTGGGAGGGCGCCTGTGAGAAGCAGGCTCTGGTGGACTTTGGCCGTGGCGGGTCCGTTCAAGTGCACGGAACTAAATACAGGCACGTGGTGGATGGTATCAGTGTTCACACATCCTGGTTGTGATAGTGTGCTCTATCATTCCGCTCCGTGTTCCCATTGGGAAAGGTCAGGCACGGTGCAGGGCATCTCCCGACCCCCCCACCCCCGTTTCTTTTTGTTAGAGTGCCATCATGTGGAAGGTTTATGTAATTGCAGTTCAGTTCAATGTAGTCGCTCAGTCCTGTCCGAGTCCTTGCGACCCCACGGATCGCAGCACCTGCCAGGCCTCCTGTCCATCACCAGCTCCAGGAGCTTGCGAGTTTGCTCAGACTCGTGTCCATCGAGTGGGTGATGCCAACCAACCATCTCATGTCTGTCGCCCGTCCCCTTCTCCTCCTGCCCTCAATCTTTCTCAGGATAGAGTACCGCCGGGTCGGAACCCCTCCGTGCCCAGTTAAGGCATGCTGCCCGCGAGTAGGGCCACTCCGTGCGTGGTTTGAGAGCACACAACCCGTATGTGGGAACCCCTCCATGCCCAGTGGAGGCCGCGGGGTCCCCGAGCCGGGACCGGCTTCTTGGGGTTGGAGGGAACACGGGCCTCGATGGGGTGTGGGCCCGTGAGCACAAGAAAGGGGGGCTCGCGCCACGGGCCAGAAAGCAGGGGTTCACGCCACGCCGCGAGGTCAGGAAGGGGGGGGCTGGCGCCATGCGTGCTCAGCGGAGGGATGGTCGGTACTCGCGTGGCACGCAGGACCCGCGGTGCTCCTGCTGCAATGCGCGAGCAGGAATGGGAGGGGGACTCAGGTCTCGAGCTCCCAGGGAAGGGCTCGGTCCGCACGCCCACAAGTTGGTTTTGCACCACCGGTACCAGGAGGCCCGGCGCACTCAAGAAGTGGGGGCTCACATCACACCACGCAGGCACAGGAGAGTCCAAAAATCTTCCAACAAAAAAAGTCCAGGATCAGACAGCTTCACAGCTGAATTCTACCAATAACTTAGAGAAGAGCTAACACCTATCCCACTCAAAGTCTTCCAAAAAAATTTCAGCCATAGGTAAACTGCCAAACTCAATTTATGAGGTCACAATCACCCTGATACCAAAACCAGACAAAGATGCTGTGGGGCCCTAAATGGGAAACCTTAATAAAAGTAAAAGAGAAGGGCTAGCTTTGCAGTCGGAAACTAAGATGGTGCCTGGCAGAAGAGATAGGGGCGTGGTCTATGTTGTTTGTCAAAACTTTTGATTGGCTCTCTTGATTTCCGTGCACGTGGATAGCACATGATCACCATAGACTCCTGTTATAATGATGGCACATGAAGATTTGACCTATAACGTGATTGGCTCAACTATGGGAAGTCCCTCGCAAAATCCCCCTGCTTGCCTTTATAAGTCGGGAGCTTGTGGCAGTAAATCAGAACTGCTCAGACAGAACCCCTGTCACGTCAGATTGTCTCTCGCTGGCCAAGGGGCTGGGTTGGTGGACAGCAGGCTCAGTTTTCCTTGGGACCCCTCAGTTCCACTGCCTCTCTCTTTCTGCGGAGCACCCCCAACCCCGCAAGATGCCACATAAAAAGAAAACTACAGGCCAATATCACTGATGAACATAGATGAAAAAATCCTCAACAAAATTCTAGCAAACAGAATCCAACTACATATTAAAAAGATCATACATCATGACCAAGTAGGCTTTACTCCAGGGATGCAAGTATTCTTCAATATTCACGAATTAATCAATATGATACACCACATTAGCAAATGGAAAGATTAAAATCATATGATTATCTCAATATATGCAGAGAAAGCCTTTGACAAAATGCAACACCCATTTATGATTAAAAACCATCTAGAAACCAGGCATAGAAGGAACATACCTCTACATAATAAAAGCCATATATGACAAACCCACAGCAAACATTAACCTCAGTGGTGAAAAATTGAAAGCATTTCCTGCAAATTCAAGAACAAGACAAGGATGCCCACACTCACCACTACTATTCAACATAGTTTTGGAAATTTTAGCCACAGCCATCAGAGAAGAAAAAGGAATAAAAGAAATCCAAATTGGAAAAGAAGAAGTAAAACTCTCACTGTTTGCAGATGATGCGAGCCTCTACATAGAAAACCATAAAGTCACCACCAGAAACTTACTACAGCTAATCAATTAATATAGTAAAGTTGCAGGATATAAAATTAACAGACAGAAATCCCTTGCATTCCTACACATTAACAATGAGGAAACAGAGAAATTAAGGTAACAATTCCATTCACCATTGGGACAAAAAGAATGATTTAGTTAGGAATAAATCTACCTAAAGAAACAAAAGACCTTTATATAGAAAATATAAAATACTGATGAAAGAAATCAGAGATTACACTAATAGGTGGTGAACTATATCATGTTTATGAGAATCAATGTAGTGAAAATGAGTATACAACCCAAAGCAATTTATACATTTAATGTAATCCCTATCAAGCTACAAACGGTATTTTTCACAGATCTAGAACAAATAATTTCACAGTTTGTATGGAAATACAAAAAGCCTCCAATAGCCAAAGCAATCTTGAGGAAGAACAATGGAACTGGAGGAATCAACCTGCCTGACTACAGACTATACTACACAGCAAACCTTCATCAGTTCAGTTCAGTTCAGTTCAGTCGCTCGGTCATGTCCCACTCTTTGCGACCCCATGAATCGCAGCATGCCAGGCCTCCCTGTCCATCACCAATTCCCGGAGTTCACTCAGACTCATGTCCATCGTGTCCGTGATGCCATCCAGCCATCTCATCCTGGGTCGTCCCCTTCTCCTCCTGCCCCTAATCCNTCCTTTTCCTATTTGGAACCAGTCTGTTGTTCCACGTCCAGTTCTAACTGTTGCTTCCTGACCTGCATATAGGTTTCTCAAGAGGCAGGTCAGGTGGTCTGGTATTCCCATTTCTTTCCAAATTTTCCACAGTTTATTGTGATCCACACAGTACCTTCACCAAGACAGTAAAATGCTGGCACAAAGACAGCAATATCGATAAATGGAACAAACTTGAAAGTCCAGAGATAAATCTAGGCACCTGTGGACACTTTATCTTTGACAAGGAGGCAAGAATACACAATGCAGAAAAGACAATCTCTTTAAAAAGTGGTGCTGGGAAAACCGGTTAACCACCTGTCAAAGAATGAAACTAGAACACTTTCTTACACCATACACACACACACACACACACACACACAAATGGACTAAAGAACTAAATGTAAGACTAGAAACTATAAAACTCCTAGAGGAAAAGATAGGCAAAACACTCTGACATAAATCACAGCAGGATCCTCTATGACTCACCTCCCAGAGTAATGGAAATAAAAGCAAAATTAAACAAATGAGACCTAATTAAACCAAAAAGTTTTTGCACAATGAAGGAAACTATAAGCAAGGTTAAAAGGCAGCCTTCAGAATGGGAGAAAATAATAATAGCAAATGAAGCAACTGACAAAGAATTAACCTCAAAAATATACAAGCAGCTCATGCAGCTCAACACCAGGAAAACAAACAACCCAATCAAAAAGTGGGCCAAAGAACTAAGCAGACATTTCTCCAAAGAAGACATACAGATGGCTAACAAACACACAAAAAGATGCTCAACATCACTTGTTATAAGAGAAATGCAAATCAAAATCACAATGCAGTACCATCTCATGCCTGTCAGAATGGCTGCTATCCAAAAGTCAAACAACCGAGGAGGAGGTACAAAACAATGGAGAGGTTGCAAAGAAAAGTGAACCCTCTTACCCTATTGGTGGGAATGCATTCTAGTATAGCCACCATGGTGAACAGAGTGGAGATTCCTTAAAAAAGTGGAAATAGAACTGCCATATGACCCAGCAATCCCAATGCTGGGCCTACACACTGAGGAAACAAGAACTGAAACAGACACGTGTACCCCAATGTTCATAGCAGCTAATAGCCAGGATATAGAAGCAACCTAGATGTCCATCAGCAGACGAATGGATAAGAAAGCTGTGGTACATAAACACAATGAAATATTACTCAGTTATTTAAAAGAATGCATTTGAGTCGGTTCTAATGATGTGGATGAAACTGGAGCCTATTTGCATGAAGTAAGTTAGAAAGAAAAACACCAATACAGTATGCTGCTGCTGCTAAGTCACTTCAGCTGTGTCCAACTCTGTGCGACCCCATAGATGGCAGCCCACCAGACTCCACCATTCCTGAGATTTTCCAGGCAAGAACACTGGAGTGGGTTGCAATTTCCTTCTCCAATGTATGAACCTGAAAATTGAAAGTGAAGTCACAGTCATGTCCGACTCTTTGCGACCCCATGGACTGCAGCCTACCAGGCTCCTCCATCCATGGGATTTTCCAGGCAAAAGTACGGGAGTGGGTTGCCATTGTCTTTTCCGCCAATACAGTATATTAAAGCATATATGTAGAATTTAGAAAGATGGTAACAATGACCGTATATGCAAGACAGCAAAAGAGACACAGATACAATGGACAGACTTTTGGACTCTGTGGGAGAAGATGAGGGTGGGATGATTCGAAAGAATGACACTGAAACACATATATTACTATATGTGAAATAGATTACCAGTCCAAGTTTGATGCGTGATACAGGGCACTCAAAGCCGGTGTACTGAGACAACCCTGAGGGATGGGAGAAGGAGTGATGAGGGAGGGGGGTTCAGGATCACGGACACATGTACACCCATGGCTAATTAATGTCCATGCCAAAGCCTTTGACTGTGTGGATCACAATAAACTGGAAAATTCTGAAAGAGATGGGGATACCAGAACACCTGACCTGCCTCTTGAGAAACCTGTATGCACGTCAGGAATCAACAGTTAGAACTGGACATGGAAGAACTACTGGTTCCAAATAGGAAAAGGAGTACGTCAAGGCTGTATATTGTCACCCTGCTTATTTAACTTATATGCAGAGAATATCATGAGAAACACTGGACTGGATGAAGCACAAGCTGGAATCAAATTTGCTGGGAGAAATATCAATAACCTCAGATATGCAGATGATACCACCCTTATGGCAGAAAATGAAGAACTAAAGTGCCTCTTGATGAAAGTGAAACAGGAGAATGAAAATGTTGGCTTAAAGCTGGGGTATTGTTAGAGGCTGGCTTTCTGATGCTCCATGTTCTGTGTTTGAGAGTTTCTGTTTTCCATTTTAAGTTGAATTTGTCATGGATTAAATTCACTAGTGAAATTGTATAGTGGGCCAGTGTTCTGCTTGTGAGTTTGGAGGAGTTAAGACTCAAAAATCATTTTAGCTTTCTTGTGTGTCTCAGTTTCTACTTCCAGCAGTGTAAGATCACTGTGAATGCTTGGATTGTTGAATGACCAATTCTTTTTTTTTTTTTTAATTGTAGTTGGTGGCAAATTATTTTACAATATTGTAGTGGTTTTTGCCACACATTCACAAGAATCAGCCTTGAGTGTACATGTGTTCACCATCTTGAACCCTCCACCTCCCTCCCTGTCCCATACCTCAGGGTCATCCCGGTGCACCAGTCCCGAGCACACTGATGCATCAAACCTCGACTGGCGATCTATTTCACATATTATAATATACATGTTTCAATGTTATTCTCTCAAATCATCCCACCCTTGCCCTCTTCCAGAGTCAAAAAGTCTGTTCTTTATATGTGTCTCTTTTGCTGTCTGGCATATATGGTCATTGTTACCATCTTTCTAAATTCCATATTGTATGTGTTATAAACTTTATCAATGTTTTTCTAACTTACTTCACTCTAATAGGCTCCAGTCTTATCCATCACATTAGAACTGATTCAAAAGTGTTCTTTTTAATAGCTGAGTAATATTCTAGTGGTCATGTATGGCTGCGAGAGTTGGACTGTGAAGAAAGCTGAGCGCAGAATTGATGGTTTTGAACTGTGGTGTTGAAGAAGACTCTTGAGAGCCCCTTGGACTGCAAGGAGATCCAACCAGTCCATCCTAAAGGAGATCAGCCCTGGGTGTTCATTGGAAGGAATGATGCTGAAGCTGAAATACCAGTACTTTGGCCATCTCATGCAAAGAACTGACTCATTGGAAAAGACTCTGACGCTGGGAGTGATTGAGGGCAGAAGGAAAAGGGGACGACAGAGGATGAGATGGCTAGATGGCATCACTGACTCGATGGACGTGAGTGTGAGTGAATTCCAGGAGTTGGTGATGGACAGGGAGGCCTGGCATCCTGCAATTCATGGGGTCTCAAAGAGTTGGACACGACTGAGTGACTGAACTGAACTGAATATTCCATGGAAAGGCAATGCCAAAGAATGCTCAAACTACCACACAACTGCATGCATCTCACATGCTAGTAAAGTAACCCTCAAAATTCTCCAAGCCAGGCTTCAGCAATACATGAACCGTGAACTTCCTGATGTTCATGCTGTTTTTAGAAAAGGCAGAGGAACTAGAGATCAAATTGCCAACATCCATTGGATCATCAAAAAAGCAAGACAGTTCCAGAAAAACATCTATTTCTGCTTTATTGACTATGCCAAAACCTTTGACTGTGTGGATCACAATAAACTGTGGAAAGTTCTGAAAGAGATGGGAATACCAGACCACCTGACCTGCCTCTTGAGAAACCTATATGCAGGTCAGGAAGCAACAGTTAGAACTGGACATGGAACGACAGACTTGTTCCAAATAGGAAAAGGAGTACGTCAAGGCTGCATATTGTCACCCTGCTTATTTAATTTATATGCAGAGTACATCATGAGAAATGCTGGGCTGGAAGAAGCACAGGCTGGAATCGAGATCACCGGGAGAAATATCAATAACCTCAGACATGCAGATGACAGCACCCTTATGGCAGAAAGTGAAGAGGAACTAAAAAGGCTCTTGATGAAAGTGAGAGTGAAAAATTTGGCTTAAAGCTCAACATTCAGAAAACGAAGATCATGGCATCTGGTCCCATCACTTCATGGGAAATAGATGGGGAAACAGTGGAAACAGTGTCAGAGTTTATTTTGGGGGGCTCCAAAATCACTGCAGATAGTGACTGCAGCCATGAAATTAAAGACGCTTATTCCTTGGAAGGAGGGTTATGACCAATCTAGATAGCATATTCAAAAGCAGAGACATTACTTTGCCAACAAAGGTCCGTCTAATCAAGGCAATGGTTTTTCCAATAGTCATGTTTGGATGTGAGTGTTGGACTGTGAAGAAAGCTGAGTGCCGAAGAATTGATGCTTTTGAACTGTGCTGCTGGAGAAGACTCTTGCAAGTCCCTTGGACTCCAAGGAGATCCAACCAGTACATCCTAAAGGAGACCAGTCCTGGGTGTTCATTGGAAGGACTGATGCTGAGGCTGAAACCTCAGTACTTCGGCCACCTCATGCGGAGTTGACTCATTAGAAAAGACTGATGCTGGGAAGGACTGGGGGCAGGATTAGTGGACGACAATGGGAAGGCTGGATGGCATCACCAACTCGATGCACATGAGTTTGGAAGAACTCTGGAGCTGGTGATAGAGAGGCCTGGCGGGCTGCGATTCATGGGGTTGCAAAGAGTAGGACATGACTGAGTGAACTGAACTGAATATTCCATAGTGTATATGTACCACAGCTTTCTTAGCCATTTCTTAGTCTGCCAATGGACATCTAGGTTGCTCCCATGTCCTAGCTATTGTAAACAGTGCTGTGATTAACACTGGTGTACATGTGTCTCTTTCAATACTGGTTTCCTCAGTGTGTATGCCCAGCAGTGGGTTTGCTGGATCATATGGCAGTTCTTTTTCCTGTTTCTTAAGGAATCTCCACTGTTCTCCATAGTGACTGTACTAGTTTGCATTCCCACAAACAGTGTAAGAGGGTTCTCTTTTCTCTATGCAGGCTCTTCAGCATTTATTGTTTGTATACTTTTTGACAGACACCTGAGTGGCCAATTCTTATGTGACCCCTTGACAAGCATTTTAATTAATGAGTGGGTTTTCCTATGAGACCACTGGACAGTATGAGTACTTGGGTGCCACCACTTCTATAAATTTCTCAGTAACTTGACGTGTCTTGTCCCTTTTCTTCAGAGCAAAGCTCTCATGTGGTGTCTTCACTTTCATCACAAATTCTACTATGGTGGCTGAATTGAGGAAGAATGTGAAATCTTTCAACAGAACCCCAGACATTCCTTAGTGCTTTTCAACAGCCCTCCTCCCTATCTTTCCACTGGTTGGGTTTGCCCCAGTATCTCTCATTTGGCGCCCCCCCCAAACTCCAGTAGCTTCAGGGTTTCAGAGGGGTCAAGTACCTGCTCAACTACCAGTAAAACTTAAGATCATTCAGATATAAGAGATCTGAGAACAAAGAGACCTTCCCAGTTCATCTGGACTCTTATGGAGGCTGTTGCAGCTGCTGCTGCTAGGTAGCTTTAGTCATGTTCAATTCTGTGCAACCCCATAGACAGCAGCCCACCAGGCTCCCCCGTCCCTGGGATTCTCCAGGCAAGAACATTGAGGCAGATGGGCACAAAGGGCCTCTGGTGACTTGGCCTCTGCCAAGTCTCCTGGTACTTGTAGAGTTCAGGTGAAAGACGACTACTTTGTGTTTCTTTGTGGTTGCCATAAAGTTGTCAACTTAAAAAAAAAAAAAAAGAGCACAACCTGAGAATTGCAAGTCACATTTTATTTGGGGCCAAATGAGGACTTCAGCCCCAGATCAAAATTGCAGATAGCTTTGAAACTGCTCCATGGTAGATGGGGGAAGGTCCATATATATACAATTTTGCTGAAAGGGGAGTTCAGGCAATCAAGCATGTATTTTTTGCAAGAAGTTTCTGCTAGCTACAAAGAATAGTCATACCGATGGAGGATTTGTGCTTTTCTAGATTTGAGGACATACAAAAACTGTACTCCTAAGATTGCCTCCTGAAAATATCTATGTGAAGACCTGTCTTGCCAGCTTTTCCCAGAGCACAGCTGCCTCAGTTGTGCCCCCTACTTCCAACTTTCAGTGGGGTGTTGAGGTCAGCAGCTGCAGCAACATCTGAGTTAATTCTTATAGAGGTAGACAGCAAGTGCCAATGGCTTACCAAAAACTAGATAGGGTCTTAGTTTGAGGCTGGCATTTTGTCACTGCCTTTCTTTCATCTGAATGGTCAGTTCCCCAATAGATTTATCAAGAGAAAAACAAACCAGTAGCAGTCATGCAGTGGGTTACAGCATGATTTGTGACATTAACTCTTAAACTTTAGATTTTACCACAGAGTCCCTCAATTCTGTTACTTGTTTGAGCTTTTCACTCAGGTAATGTAAAACCACTGTGAGTGCTCAGATCACAGAGAGGACAGATCTTATTATGTGTCCCCAGCAGAGCAACTTTTTAATTAAAACTAGTGACCTTCCCTTTTAGGTATAGTAGCTTTAATTAAGAGTACTTGTATCCACCATTCCTGAATCTGAGACAACCAGGAGTATCCCTTCTTTTGGGGTGAAACTCTGAGATATCTTCACTTTTTCAATAAGTTGTTTTAAAGTAAACAAGGGGAAATCGCAGGCTATTTTCTGACCAAAATACCCACTCCAACCCCTACTCAGTCGGCTGAGGCAAGTCTTCCAAGTCTTTTAGCTGGATCAAATTACCCATATTTAAACTGAGCAAAAATCTTCCCAGTGTCTTTCAAATGAATTAGTCACAGTATCAAGTTTAAAAAAGTTTCAAAGGTAGCCAACACATCCAAGGAGTTTTACATCACTGGATTTTCCAAAAACGGCATATCTGAGTACCAGAAGAGAAGGACCCTAATTCATTTGGGCTCTCCAAGAGGGTGGACAGGCACAAGTGGCCTCTGCTAGTACTAAGGATCCAGATCATCAGAGTTCAGCGAAGAAAAAAAGTCTGCTCTGTGTGCCACTGTCGGTGGCTAGTACTGTCACACTGAAAAAAAAGGGGAAAAAAAGTCACAACCTAAAAGTTGAGAACGTTTTATTTGGCTAACTTATTGAGGACTATGAGAAGGGCATGGTAACCCACTCCAGTATTTTTGCCTCAAATCTTCCTACGGATGGAAGAGCCTGGTGAGGTGTAGGCCATAGGGATCACAGTCAATCAGACATGACTAAAGCAACTAAACACAGCTACATTGTTGATTATAACCCAGGAGGGACTATTAGCTCTGAGGAATTGTTACAGAGAGGGAAAGGAAGAGCAAGGTATACAGAACGCTTTGCATAAAAAAAAAAAAGTCAACCAAACAAAACAGAGATAGTCACAACATCAATTTCTGTCCAAAGAAATACACCCTTCTGAATTAGGGAATATAGGGTTTTTCTTTGAATGGGAAAATGAAGTTTGAGCTCATTAAAATCATTCCCAGATTGTGCATCTTAACCATTTTGGGCCGACTTCCTATTTCTCTCCACCCTATCTCAAACCGCATCAGGGCACGTATTTGCAGGTGAATGCAGATGCTGATGACTTGATTCCCTTACCAGTCTTTGTTTACTGAAATACCTGGTAAAATCACTTGTCCAGATTTTCTCCAAACAAGTATATTTTCCTCTATCTGTTTTCTAAAAACTTTGAGAACCCTAAAGGTACTGCAAAAACGTCCCCTCCTAGGCAGTTGATATTGCCACATCCGGACACCTGAGCCCTCCATCAAACTTTCCCCAGAAGGCGCTTTTCCCTTCTTCCCTAAAAGTGAAAGTCGCTCACTCCCGTCAGATTCTTTGCCACTCTATGGACCATCAGTCTACGTACTTCTCTAGGCTAGAATACTGGAATGGGTACCCTTTTAATTTCTCCAGATTTTCCCAACCCAGGGCTCAAACCCAGGCCTCCCGCATTGAGGGCTGATGTTTTACCAGCTGAGCCACAAGGGAAGCCCAAGAATATCGGAGTGGGTAGCCTATCCTGTCTCCAGAGGATCTTTGCGACTTAGGAATCGAACCCGGGTCTCCTGCACTGCTCGCGTATTTTAACGAGCTATTAAGAAAGCCTTCAGTCTCCCACCCCGCAATCCCCCAAAAGTAACTTGTTGAGCCTGAGTGTGGTTTACTACAAGCCCTCCTTTCGGGGAAGATAGGTCCAGACCACTGGCGACCTCACCATAATAAATTGGGGAAACTGGAACCAAAAACTACGGGTACCAGCTCCCTGGAAACCCTTCCAAGCGATCAGCTAGCGAAACCGAAACAGCTACTGCGTTGCGTCATCCTTCTACCAAGAGTCCTTTTGTGGGGGTGCCCTTAGCGTTGCCTGCACAAATGTCCATTAGGTCGCCAATGAATAGGCCCCTAAATCTTTGCCTCGCTTTTCATCGTCAGGCTTTCTGCAGGTAATATGTAAAGCCAGGGGAGATAAGGCCATTTAGTGACCTCTCTGGTACACAACCATTCTCCTCTCCCAGGCGCTAGACGTAGTCGCTCTCCCCGCTGCGCAGCCCCGCGGGCACAAGGGGGCCTGCGAACGGTCAGGAAGCTCGCGGACGGTTTCGTTGCTCGCTCGGCAAGATGGCGCGGAGTGAGGAGTCGTGTGTGACCCTGGGTCAGCCACATCTCTCTCGCCAGGATCTCTCTACACTGGTAAGGTTTTCTTTTAGGCGGGTTGGAATGAGCTCAGGAGTGGGTATGATCTGACCTTTGGGAAGCGTTGAATCACGGCAGTACGGGGCTGCCGACAGCCTCAGTTACGCCCGAAACCTGGACCCAGGCGTTCTTTGAAGCGTTCATCCAGGTGTGCGAGTTGATCCTGGCGGTGTGAAATCATGAAGCTTCGAAACGCGAAGATTTGGGCAGGAAAGTCAAGATATTAAGTGCCATTAAAGTCTTTTCCTCTGAAGATCCGGGAAAGACTGTTAATACCTTCAGTTCTGGAAGGAGCTTTTACAGTGTCGTTAGTGTTAATTTTCTTGAAATTTGAGGCCCTGGTCTTCCAAATCGTCTAGAGTTAGTGGAAATATAGTCTCTTTTGTAAATGTAAAGGGCTTTGAGGACTTGGATTTTGTTGTTGAGTCGCTCAGTCGTGTCTCACTCTGCGAGCCCATGGACTGCAGCACGCCAGGCATCCCTGTTCTGACTGGGAATCAAGACTGCCTTTGCAAGAAAGGTACTTTCGGTAAACAGTGGAGCGCCAAATAAATAATGGTAAACTGTAGATACAAAACGAGATATAAATTACGGTTTGTCTTTTGTGAGGTGGTTTAAACTAAAATGTTTAATTGCAGGATATTACCAGGTTGACACCACTCTCTCATGAAGTTATCAGCAGACAAGCCACAATTAATATAGGTAAGAAAACATTGTTGTGTACCTTGCTGTCCTTCTTGAGGATTGATTGCTCTCTGATGACATTTAAACTCTTGTTCAGTTAACTGAAGGAAGACTCAGATATATAATGGATAGATTTTATCTATTATGAGCAAAGTACCCGCTCGATTTCTTGGGAAACAGTACTCTTCACTTGGATCCAGGGAAAGACATAAGTGTATGAAGAGACATTACGGTGTATGCATATAGCAGAATGTTAAAGAAGAGGTGAAAATTCCTTTTGTAGAGAATATTTTAAGAACAGATTTCTTAACAGGATTTGAAATGTCTTTTTTAGTATGTAATCTTTTAGAATAGTGTTTTACTTCTTTTCTTCATTGACACATAATTTGGGAGAAGTTGATTGAGTGTAGATGTTTTAGCGTCTGTTAGCAGTAAAGCCTAATAAAACTTACACCCTAGAGTGGTGAAAAATCATAAGACATTATACTGCTCGCTGCTGCTGTTTTAGTTGCTAAGTGTGTGGATTCTTGTGACCTCATGGACTTGTTGCTTGCTAATCTTCTCTGCCTTGGGATTCTGTAGGCAAGAATGCTGGAGGTGGTTGCCATTCCCTTCTCCAGGGAGTCTTCCTACATCAGGGATTGGACCCCCCATCTCTTGGATTGCAGGCAGATTCTTTATTGCTGAGCCACTTGGGATGGTCACTCTGAACATTTACTTGTTTGCTGTAATTAAATTGGACTTGTTACCTAGTTTTCATGGATTTGTGCACGTTTAGGCTTCATTGTGGCTCAGCTGGTAAAGAATCCACCTGCAGTGTGGAAGGCCTGGGTTTGATCTCTGGGTTGGGAAGATCCACAGAAGGAAAAGGCTACCCACTGCAGTATTCTGGCCTGGAGAATTCCACAGACTGTATAGCCTATGGGATTGCAAAGAGTTGGATGCCACTGAGCAACTTTCACTTTACTTCGTGCATGTTTACCTCAATCAAAATACTGGAAACTTTATTAATATACAAAATTTTGTGTTTTTAGATGATTATTTCAAGTGAACTCCTTTTTTCAGATTGAAAACAAGTTGAATAATCACGAAATATGATTTTTAAATAAAATTTTCAGGTACATGGAGAGTAACATTTGGTCATGTTTCAGAAAAAAATTTGTGTTGAAAGAATATATGGAGGGCATAAATGAAATCTCTGTTGGTTGTAGTTTGAAATATTTATAGTGAATTATGCCTTTTGTTTTTCTAATAGTTTGAAATATTTATACTGAATTAGGCCTTTTGTTTTTCTAACTTTACTGAGATACTTGGTCGGGATAAATTAAGTGTTTTTTGGTCTTTGTAGGTACAATTGGTCACGTTGCTCATGGAAAATCTACTGTGGTGAAAGCTATTTCTGGAGTTCACACTGTCAGATTCAAAAATGAACTAGAAAGAAATATTACAATCAAGCTTGGGTATGCTAATGCCAAGGTACATAGTCTCTTGTGGAAGGAGAAATGATTTTACTTGGGTTTCAAATATGCAAATGAGAATTTAAATTTATTTTCATTAAAATTTTTAGATTTACAAACTTGATGATGCAAGTTGTCCTCGGCCAGAATGTTACAGATCTTGTGGGAGTAGTACACCTGATGAGTTTCCTACAGACATTCCAGGGACCAAAGGGAACTTCAAACTAATCAGGTGATTCCTTTATGTTAAATACACATTTTTTCCTTTGTGTTTATTGAATTATTTAATTGAGAAGTTAATGATTCAAATCTAAGCTTGATGCAGATGCATTTTTGGCAAAACATTTTCTAATAAAATTCAGAGCCTACACTTGTTGGTGATAACCTTTTTAAGGATTCTGTTTAAATATTAGGTAAAATGTGTTTTTTGGGGTTCTCTAAGGAAATACAAGCATGGGGGTCCTTCTGTTCAGTCTTCCAATATTGTTACATATTTGTCTTAGTTTTGCCTGTAGGTATCCATTTTTGGAATGTTGCATATCATGATTCCTTAGAACACTGACATGTCATCTAACATATGTAGGTGTTAGGAATACCCAAAGAAATTTTACATCATAAGGATATTAATATTTAATTTTTGAGAATGGTAATAATTCTAAAAACATAGTAATTTTTGTTCTTAAGTGCTGAGTTCTTTGCATTAGGCTGGCAGGTTCACTCAGTCTTCCAAGACAGTGGAGATCCTTCTGTAAATTCCTTTTTTCAGTGAAAATTTCCATTCTGATAATGCAGTTGTGGTTTGTTTAATGTATATTATTGCTTGTTTAAATAGTTTATTTCACATTATATGGTTATAGTTATACTCAGAAAACATCAGAAATCTCTTAAGCTTCTATAATAAAAGTTTTAAAAGCTAAAATTATTTTAAAAAATCTACATNNNNTACATTTTTAATACATGGTTTAAAATTTTTTATTGTAAGCATTTTATACCTAAAATTATCAATAATTGCAAATGTAATATTTGATTTTCCAACTGCTCTGCTCCATATGTTTTCATTTGAAAAAATCATAGAATAACCGAAAGTTGGCGAGCCTTAATAGATTTTGCCCCAGGAGTCATAGTGTTAAGTCACTCAGTTGTGTCTGACTCTTTGAGACCCTAGGAACTCTAGCTGGCCAGGCCCCTCTGTCCGTGGGATTCTCCAGGCAAGAATACTGGAGTGGGTTGCCATTTCCTTCTCCAGTAATCACAGTACTACTTCAAACTTCAGTGTAATACCAAAACAAAGCACTCTCTTTTGGTGTACGTATATACATCTACGTTATGATATGTGTGTTCCTGTAATGTCACCACTTTCTGGATTACAGAAACATTATTTCACCACAGAGATTCATCCATTATCCCCCACTGTTCTTAATCCCTGGCAAATACTAAATACTAGTCTATTATCTAACTGAGTTTTTAAATTTCAGAAATGTTGTGTATGATGAGCACAATATCTGCTGCAGCTGCTGTTTCTAAGTCGCTTCAGTCTTGTCCAACTCTGTGTGACCCCATAGACGGCAGTCCACCAGACTTATCCGTCTCTGGGATTTTCCAGGCAGGAACACCGGAGTGGGTTGCCATTTCCTTCTCCAGTGCATGCTTGCATGCTAAGTTGCTTTAGTCGTGTCCAACTGTATGCAACTCTATGGACAGCAGCCCACCAGAACACAGTATATTGCCTTTGAAATTGACGTTTCTACTCATAACAGTGTTTTAGAGATCCGTCAAGGCTTCTGAGCTTACTAGTAATTCATTCTTTTGGGGTTTTTTTTTTTTTTTGGTAAACTTTATTTTTTTAGAGAAGCTTTATATCTAAAGGTTCAAATGAGTACTGTGTAGAAGATACAGATTTCTCTTACAGCTTGCAAACAGAGCCCCCCTCATTTTCAGGTGAATATGTTTTGACACAGCATTATCCAATATCCATGATTTACATTAGTGTTCACTCTTGTTTTACGTTTTACACATTAGCAGAAATTTATAATGATGTGTTTGTCCTTTTACTGTGGGTTCGTCCTTATACTGTGTTACAGTGTGGTTTTATTGCCGTTAAATCCTCTGTATCCTGCATATTCATCTTTCCCGCCTCTGTAACCCATGGCAACTACTGATATTTGTTTCTCTGTGATGTGAAATTTGTTGAGTCCTGTCTGACTTTTCACAACCCCGTGGACTATACAGTCTGGAATTCTTCAGGCCAGAGTACCGGAGTGGTAGCCTTTCTCTTCTCCAGATTTGTTTATCTAGTTTTGCGTTTTCTAGAATAGTAAGTAGTTGCTATTTTACCCTTTTTCTATTGACCTCTTTTACTTAATGATATACAAAAAGCCTCTTGATGACAGTGAAAGAGGAGAATGAAAAAGTTGGCTTAAAGCGCAACATTCAGAAAATAAAGATCTGGTCCCATCAGTTCATGGGAAATAGATGGGGAAACAGTGGAAACAGTGTCAGACTTTATTTTTGGGAGCTCCAGAATCACTGCAGATTGTGATTGCAGCCATGAAATTAAAAGATGCTTACTCCTTGGAAGGAAAATTATCACCAACATAGATAGCATATTGAAAAGCAGAGACATTACTTTGCAAACAAAGGTCCGTCTAGTCAAGGCTGTGGTTTTTCCAGTGGTCATGTATGGATGTGAGAGTTGGACTGTGAAGGAAGCTGAGTGCTGAAGAATGGATGCCTTCAAACTGTGATGTTGGAGGAGACTCTTGAGAATCCCACGGACTGCAAAGAGATCCAACCTGTCCATTCTAAAGGAGATCAGTCCTGGGTGTTATTTGGAAGGAATGATGCTAAGGCTGAAACTCCAGTACTTTGGCCACCTCATGCGAAGAGTTGACTCATTGGAAAAGACTCTGATGGTGGGAGGGATTGGGGACAGGAGGAAAAGGGGACGACAGAGGATGAGATGGCTGGATGGCATCACTGACTTGATGGACGTAAGTTTGGGTGAACTCCGGGAGTTGGTGATGGACAGGGAGGCCTGGCGTCCTGTAATTCATGGGGTCTCAAAGAGTCAGACATGACTGAGTGACTGAACTGAACTGAATGTTTTGTATCACTTTGTAACTTGCTTAATGTCATTGAATAATTTGTTCTCTGGGTTTATCTGAGCATATGTATATATCTATATATGAAAGGATAATTGATTGCTTTTAAGATTTGGCAGTTATGAATAAAGCCATTATAAATATGCAAATTTTTTGTGTATGTAGACATAAATAAATTTTAAATTGATTTGAGTAAATAAATAATTGTATTTGCTGGACCAGATGGCAAAAGGATGTTTGCTTTTGTGAGAAAACACCAATCTTTTTAAAAATGGCTCTACCATTTTGCATTCCCACTAGTAATGAATGAGAGTTCATATTTTTCCACATCCTTGTAGTATTTGCTGATGTTGATGTTTAGAATTTTAGCTATTCTAGTAAAGTTTTTTTTTTGTTTTGATTAGCATTTTCCTATTATGTCATGTGGGATCAAATAATCATGTGATTGGTGGGGTGTCTTGGACCTGTTTTTTTTAGCCAAGTTCTATATTTTGATTTTTAAGAGTTATCTGTACATTTTATGTGGTAGTTCATTTTCAGATACATCTTTTGAAAATATCTTCTGCTACTTGGCTGTCTTTTTATTCTCTTGACAGTATCTTTACAGAGCAAAAATTTTTAAGTTATAAAATTTTTTTCATTGTTTTGGGGGGGGGGGTCCTTGTAGGGTTTTAGTTCCCCAGTCAAGGATTGAACCTATGCACTCTGCTGAGTCCTGCTGATCACTGGACCACCAGGGAATTCCCAGTAATTTCTAATTTTGAGGAAGGCCAGTGTATCAGTTCTTTTCTTCTGTGGTTTTGGTATTGTGCTTGAAAAGTGATTACATTCAAGGTCATCCATGTTTTCTCCAGTGTTTTCTTCTAGGAGTTTTACAGTTTTATGATTGTTCTTTGAGCTAATTTTTGTACCAAGGTCTCTGCCTGGATGTATTATTTTTTTAACATATGGATGTCAGTTCTTAAAGCACTGTTATAAAGACTGTCTTTGCCCTTATATCTCTTTGACATATCAGTTAACTCTGTACAAGTGTTTTTCTTGGGTTTTTGTTCTGTTCTGTTAATGTTTGTCTGTTTTTTTAAATACTGCAATGTCTTGGTTACTATACCTTTATACTAAGACTTGGGAGTGGGCTTGTGACCTCTGATATTGTTTTTGTCATTGAGTACTGTTGGCTTTTTTGAGACTCACCTCTGCATATAAACTTTTATTTTTTAAAATTTTGGTTTGTATTGGGTCTTTGTTGCTGCATGGCTTTTCTCTACTTGTGGTGAGCAGGGGCCGCTGTTTGTTTTGGTGCTTAGGCTTCTTATTGTGGTGACTTCTATGGAGCACAGACTTCAGTTGTTGTGGTTTGTGTAGTTGTGGTCCCATACTGGAGCATAGTAGTTGTAGTGCCCATGCTTAGTTGCTCTGTGGCGTGTACTATCTTCCTGGGCCAGGGATCAAACCCACTTCTCCTGAATTTGCAGGATAATTCTTTACTACTGAGTCACCAGGGAAGCCTTGCATATAAGCTTTAGAATCAGTTTGTTGATAGGCATAAAATGACTTGCTGGGATTTTCATTCAGATTGGATCATATTTTCAGATCAGTTTGAAAAGAACTACCATCTTGAAGGTATTGTTTTCCTATTCATTGCATGGGATTTCTGTTTAATTTTTTGGCTTCATTCATCAGAATTTTGTAGTCTTCCTCATACAGATCTTACACATATTTCTTAGATTTATACCTAAGCATTTTTATTTTTAGGGGTGACAGTGTAAATGGTTTGTGTTTTTAATTTCACATTCTNCTTGTTCATTGTAGCCATTTAGGAAAGTGATTGAGTTGTATAAGTTAACCTTGAATCTACAATCTTATATTAATCACTCATTACTTTTGGATTTTTTTTTGTTGTCTTTACCAGCTTTTCTGCATAGGCAGTCATGTTATCTACAAAGACAATTTTATATCTACATTTCTAATCTGTATACCTTTTATTTCATTTTCATATTTTTATTATATAAGCTGGGACTCCATTATTGTGTTCAAAAGCATGGAGAAAAAGAGACATTTTTGCTTTTACCTTATCTTATTAAAGAGCATTGAATTTCTTAACCATCAAGTATGACATTAGCTGTAGGGTTTTTGTAGATACTTTTTATTACTTGAGATTGCCATCTGTTCCTAGTTTGGTAAGGGTTTACAAATGGGTTTATGCTTTTTGTGCATTTCTTGATAGTATTATGTGATTTTCCTTTAACCTGTTGATGTGATGGAAGGCATTAATGGATTATCAGGTATTGAATCACCCTTGCATACCTTAGTTAAATCCCACATGGTGATATTGTTGGATTAGATTTGCTAATAATCTAATATTTTGTTGAAGATTCTTGTATGTATGTTCATGAGAAATTTTACTGTAGTTTTCCTCCCTTGCAGTGCCTTGGTTTAGGTATAGAGTAATGTGTGCCTTATAAAATGAGGAAGTATTTCATTTGCTGTTATCTCCTTAAAGATCTGGCAGGGAATCAGTATAATATCTTAAATGTTTGGTAGAATTCACCAGTGAGCCCATTTAGGCCTGGTGCTTTCTGCTGGCAGAGGTTATTTCTTGATTGAATTTCTGTAATTAATATAAACCTAATCAGATTATTCAAATTGCTGTATGGGCTTAATGCTAACCATATCAAAATACCAGCAACGTTTTTTTTGTTTGTATATATACTATTTTAAGAAAAGATAATATCAGGCATACAGATGAGAAAGAAATGTTGCTTCATAAGTATGGTTGCAGTATACAAGTTCATCACACAATAGCTCACTGTATTTCAGTGTACTAGCAATGAACACTTACCCACCCAAATTTAAACTACTAAAGTCTCCAAAAGATGAAATACTTTAGATATAAAGCACCATTGCTTTAGAAGATAGAAGAAATACTTCCTCATTCTATGAGGAAAACTTCACCTTTTATCAGAACCAGAAAGACATTACACAAAAGGAAAAGTAAGGGTAAAGAATTCTTATGAGCATATAAGCTAAAATATGTGAAAATTACACAGTTCTGAAAGAAGTCAAGGAAATTCTAAATATAATCTGCATGGATTGAACGCTCAACCAATACACACAGGTTTAATGCAGCTTTTATCAAAATCCCAGCAAAGTTAGGAAACAGAGAATTAGANTTCAATATGTCCCTGCTGAGTTTTGGCAAACGTGTGGAAGGAGTTCTGCAGAAGAGAATAGGGTATTCAACAAACAGGTGATGGAGCGTCTGTTTAAAGACAAAAACATAAGCCGTTTTAAATGTAATACTTTGCATTCAAAATGTATATTTTCTTTGAACATTTGTGTGAGCTCATCAATTTTGAGTACATACTTGAGATATAGCCACATTTGAATATTAAATGGATCGGATAAAACTATTAGAAACCTTTAAGAGAAAATGTAGGCAAAAAAAGTTTAGAACTTGGGATTTACTCTGATCTTTCAAGATATTATGGCATATTGTATTCCATGGGAAAAAAAATTGGTAAGTTGCAGTACATCAGAATTAGAAGCAATTGCTCTGCAAAAGATCTGTTGCAAGGGTCAGAAGACTTCTACTGACCCAGAGATAATATTTGCAGACAACATGTCCAGAAGTGACTAGAACAAATAAATCTCAACTCAGCAGTTGAAAACAGTTGATCAAAGTAGAATGTGTTAGTTGCTCAGTCATGTCCCACTCTGTGACCCCATGGTCTATCCATGGAATTCTCCAGGCAAGATAATGAAGTGGATTGGCATTCCCTCTTCAAGGGATCTTTCCAACCTAGGGATCAACCCCAGGTCTTCTGCATTGTAGTCAGGTTCTTTACCATTAGAGCTACTAGAAGACAATAGTCTAAAGGTACGGAGATCATATTTGCAGGCAAATAAGCATATTTCCTATAATTCATGGTTTGACTTTAAATCCAGAATATGCCTAGTTTATTATTGTTGTTAGTTTACTATTCCCATTTATGCATCTATAAAGTCAGTGTCTTTTTCACCTTGGGACATATCTCAAGCTGATCAGAGCCTAATCTTTGGTTAAGTTATATCTGTATATAGCTAATTTTATCTGTTTTGTAATAGGTCTTCAGTCATTTTAATTTCAAAGATGGTAGTGTCATTTCAAACTTTTGGAAGCATCATGGTATATAGCCACTCTGTAGCAGGATTAATTTCTTTCAAAAATACTGACAAAATAATTTATCTATTAGAAGTCTATGGATGTTTAAGTACTAGTTGATATTAAAGCTGGTTATTATTTCTTGGTTATTAGACATGTTTCCTTTGTTGACTGTCCTGGCCATGATATTTTGATGGCTACTATGCTGAATGGTGCAGCAGTGATGGATGCAGCTCTTCTGTTAATTGGTAAGTAACATTAGAATTGGTTTCACAAATAAGTGTGGAGTCCATTCAGCATGGAATATTTAAAGGGGAGGTAGAGTCTCTCATGCCCATAATTGAGAATAGGTAGATTATCCAAATTAGTATAGATGAGTGCTTGCTAGCTATCATGAAATAGTAAGGTAAGCTGTACTGGGGTTGTTATCTTGTGAGAATTCTAAGAGAAGTGTGGGGGAAACTTTTTTTTAAGACAATGCCTTTTTCTTACTGTATTTTTTAGACTTTTAAAATAGTAGTATGTTAGGGGCAAGGAGAAGGTATTTTATGAATCGCTGTGAGCTATTCAGTGCAGTACTGATGGAATGGAGTTTTTAAACATGCACAATCATGTGAAATACTGAAGTCAAGGGCTGTGTGAATGTTTTCAGAACTGGAGTTGTGCTTTCTTTTGTGAGATCTTAAGGTGAATTTTAAGGGTCAAATGTAAAATTCAAGGGCATTGTCTTCACAGAAGACCACTTTTGTTTCTTATACCCAGGGTACAAATTCAGGGAGTTCTCTAAATCATCCTTAAGTTTGATAACTTATTAGAGTTTTTAAAAAACTCAGAGAAAGGTGAGTTTTTGAATTAGGGGAATGTGCAAAATTAAGTTCAGTGAAAGGAAGGGTACAAAGGGGCAGAGGCTAGCAAAGACAGTCTTTTATAAAAAGCATTTAGCTTCCGCCCAAAAAAGGTTTAGCCCTTGCATTTGGGCTTCTTGACTATAAGCCATGTCATTTCTGACAGAATTGTCCTTATTCAGGGCAGGAGTTGACTCATCTAATGTTAAGAGTAAGACTGCTACACCAGATACCCTTAAAGAGGGTGGCCATGCCAAAAAGAGCAACCATGTGATTTATGGTGGGAGATTGTGGAAATGAGAACTCCACTGATGTAAGACTGTGCTTTTCAACAAGCCTGTAGAATAACTATGGGACAAGGCAACTAAATATCACAATTAAAGGGAAATGATCACTGGGATACTGACAAAATATACTTTTTAATATTTCATAATTTCTTCTCACGTGATCCTATATAACCTTCCCATCTGTCCTTGTGACTGGATAGCTGTGTTGAGAGGAAACAAACAGCCTGCAGGTTGGAAATCACTGTCTTTGTAAGCTGAAAAGTGTTGTTCCATTCCTTTCTCTTCATTAGATCTGCGCCACATTTAAAGGGAAGGATTTCACAAGGGTGTGAATGCCAGATATGGGCATCATTGAACATCTTTGTGGTTGTCTACATTTATGGTTGGTTGATTACAGTTCATAGACTGCACTATACAACTTTTCTACTCTTAACTGTTCTGGAGCTACACTAGGCCAGAATATGCTGCAGACTACATAGAACTAGAGGGGTATATATAATACCTAAGTATAGCCTGAAGGAAATCGAATTAGTTGATTCCAAGTATTGTGTGTAGGGTCAGGAATAGGAGTTAAAAGATGAGGGGATCCAGCGCAGTCAGATGTTGGGTTTAAACTTGTGAACTAACTCTGATCACACATCTTTTTTGTGTTTTAATTCTTCATAATCTCCTTAGCTGGTAATGAATCCTGTCCTCAGCCTCAGACGTCTGAACACCTGGCTGCCATAGAAATTATGAAACTGAAGCATATTTTGATTTTGCAAAATAAAATTGATTTGGTAAAAGAAAGTCAGGCTAAAGAACAATATGAACAGATCCTTGCGTTTGTACAAGGTAAGGTGC
>SJYQ01001221.1:33046-51855 GCA_006410935.1 Redunca redunca
TGAGGATCACTGTACTAGTTTGGTAGGGCTGCCATAATAAAACATCACATAATGGACATGGGCCAGACATTAAGGTGCTTCCAGATTTTCTTCCTCTAGAGGCCTCTCCTCTTTGACTTGCAGATGGCCAGATGGTGTCTTTTGTCACACAATTTTTTCTTTGTATGTATGCATCCTTGCTACCTCTTTGTCCAGATCCCCTGGGTTAGGGCCCACTCAGTGACCTAGTTTACCTCTTTGAAGGCCTTGTCTTCAAAAACAGATTCTGAGATACTGGGTCGAAAGCTTAGGGCTTTAGCATGATTTGCAGGGAAGGAGGCCACACTTTATTTAGCCTAGAATAATCAACCCTTCACTTAATTTTATCTGTATAAAGTATTTATTTGTCTTTTCTTTTGTAATAGTTGTTTAATTCCATAGTATAAATAGAGCTTCAACATGTCACTTAATTGATTGACTTGTTTTCACTTTTCCAATAGTTAAGACCATAATAAGATTTGGAATAATGTTTTCCACAAACTCAACTCTAAGGTGTAGATCTTAGCTACTTCTGAACATAGACACACTCCACTCACAAAGTTAGCATGAGTAAGCGTCTGATTTAACTAACAGGATGAACTTTATGGTTTATTTCCTTTTTTCCTTTTCCCCTTCCCAGTTATTAGGTCCTTTGATGTCAACAAACCTGGCTGTGAAGTTAATGATCTTAAAGGTGGTGTGGCTGGTGGTAGTATTTTAAAAGGAGTGTTAAAGGTGAACTTGATTTTGAACTTTTCTTAACTAGAACACATTTTAAAGATGGTAAAAATAAAATTTCAAAATTAACTTTAAAACATATTGTTTTAATATGTCTTTAAATCATGCATGTGTTACAAGCTAGGTAACTGAATAGTGGTTGTGTTTAGAGATGTACTAGTTAGGACTCCTGACATGTAAAGGTGATTATCTTGTCCCACATATTTTTATAACTCAATGTTTCAGGTGAACCAGGAAATAGAAGTCAGACCTGGTATTGTTTCCAAAGACAGTGAAGGAAAACTCATGTGTAAACCAATCTTTTCCAAAATTGTATCACTTTTTGCGGAACACAATGATCTTCAGTATGCTGCTCCAGGTGGTCTTATTGGTAAGAATTTCACTTAACATTTGTAGGCTTCTGATAGCACCTGTTCATGTCACTTTTTTGTGAAATACACTGTCTATATCTCTAATTAGGTGTTTTAAGTGAATATGAAGGAGTGGGATGCACAGGTATACACATAATATAATTGTTCATTGTAGTATAAAACAATTTCATGTTTGTTAAGAAAAACTTGTAGGGAATTTTTTGGTGATTCAGTGGTTAGAACTCAGCTGATAGGCTGCCGTCTGTGGGGTTGCACAGAGTCAGACATGGCTGAAGTGACTTAGCAGCAGAAGCAGGAGGCTTTGATTAATCCCTCATTAAGAAACTAAAATCCCATAAGCCATGTTCTCTTTGTGGTGGCAGGAGTTTTATATGTAAAGAATACATTTTAGTTGCTATTAGGAAACCACTCTAGAACACAGGGTGCTCAGATTGGTGCTCTGTGATGGCCAAGAGGGGTGGAGTGGTGGTGGGAGGGAGACTCAAGAGGAAGAGCTTTATATATACATAAAGCTGATTCACATTGTACAACAGAAATCAACATAGCACTAAAGCAGTTACACTGTAAAAACACAAAACATTAATTTATTGAATGTAGTATGCTTAGTTGCTTAGTTTTGTCCAAATGTTTGTGACTCCATGGACTTTAGCTCCTTTGTCCTTGGGAATTCTCCAGGCAAGAATACTGGAGTGGGTTGTAATGCCCTCCTCAAGGGAATCTTCCCAACCCAGGAGTTGAATCCAGGTCTCCTGCATTGCAGGAGGATTATTTATCAGCTGAGCTACCAGGGAAGCCCAATTTATTCAGTTTATTGAATATAATGTTAAATAACAAAGTTTAATAATTTAATATTAAATGTAATATACTCTTACTTAAACTGGTCAGATTCACACTGTTCATGGCATCTGGTCCAATCACTTCATGGCAGATAGGTGGGGAAGCAATGGAAACAGTGACAGACTTTATTTTCTTGGGCTCCAAAATCACTGCAGATGCTGACTGCAGCCATGAAATTAAAAGAGGCTTGCTCCTTGGAAGAAAAGCTATGACCAACTTAGACAGCATTTTAAAAAGCAGAGACAGCACTTCCAACAAAGNAGATGAAAGTGAAAAAGTTGGCTTAAAGCTCAAATTCAGAAAACTAAGATCATGGCAACCAGTCCTATCACTTCATGGCAAATAGATGGGGAAACAGTGTCAGACTTTATTTTTCTGGGCTCCAAAATCACTGTGGATGTTGACTGCAGCCACGAATTTAAAAGATGCTTGCTCCTTGGAAGGAAAGTTATGACCAACCTAGACAGCATATTCAAAAGCAGAGACATTACTTTGCAACAAAGATCCATCTAGTCAAGGCTGTGGTTTTTGTAGTAGTCATGTATGGATCTGAGAGTTGGACTGTAAAGGAAGTTGAGCGCTGAAGAATTGATGCTTTTGAACTGTGGTGTTGGAGAAGGCTCTTGAGAGTCCCTTGGATGGCAAGGAGATCCAACCAGTCCATCCTAAAGGAGATCAGTCCTGGGTGTTCATTGGAAGGACTGATGCTGAAGCTGAAACTCCAGTACTTTGGCCACCTGATGAGGAGAGCTGACTCATTTGAAAAGACCCTGATGGTGGGAAAGTTTGAAGGAAGAAAAGGAGATGACAGAGGATGAGATTTTCTTGTTACTATGTTGCATTAGTATACAAACGATAGTATAATGAGAACCCTGTATACCTGCCAACCAGCATTAACAATTATGTATTATATTTCTGCAAAGTAATATCCCTGGCGGCTCACTGATAAAAGAATC
Source organism: Redunca redunca (assembly GCA_006410935.1). Lineage (NCBI taxonomy): Eukaryota > Metazoa > Chordata > Mammalia > Artiodactyla > Bovidae > Redunca > Redunca redunca. The sequence continues at coordinate 35,967 of SJYQ01001221.1, forward strand.
CACCTGCCAGTGCAGGAGAGATGGGTTCGATCCCTGGGTCAGGAAGATCCCTTCGTAAGGGAAATGACAACCCACTCTAGTATTCATACCTGGGAAATCCCATGAACTAGTGGCTGTATAAGTGTATGGAGTCAGAATCAGACAAAATTGAGTGACTGAACAACAACAATCATTATAAACTTTGTAATTCTCAGACTTAATTAAGACAGAATATCTTATTACATGACGTTTATTTACCTTTATAGTTTAAATTGAACTTAAAAAAATTCTTTAATTTCTATAAACCCTTTTTGTTTCATTGTTCTTGTATTTATGGTTAAAGCAGGGATTTCAATTAGAAATGTATGGCATTTTGATTATGTAGTTGTTACATGTTATGAGTTAATTGGTTTAGAGTGTGTAGATANACTACCTTTACAAATGTTTTAAGAAATAGCAAATTAGAATATGTATTTTTTATGTCATAGGAGTTGGAACAAAAATTGACCCTACTTTGTGCCGGGCTGACAGAATGGTGGGGCAGGTGCTTGGTGCAGTTGGAGCTTTACCAGAGATTTTCACAGAATTGGAAATTTCCTATTTTCTACTTAGACGACTTCTTGGTGTACGCACAGAAGGAGACAAGAAAGCGGCAAAGGTAAGTGCTTTTTGTAATTCAGAAGCACAGACAAAGCATGATGTTTCAAGCAGTTTTGTTCATTTGTTACAGTGACAGTATAATTACAAAAAAAGTATTCAGGAGTGAATAATTTGGAAGTTTCTATGTACCAACGAGCCATAAACCAAGCCAGAATTTTCTTTTGTTATTTAATGGAAAGAAGTGTTTGTGCCCATTTGTCTAGTGTGCGTGCTCAAGCCATGTCTGACTCTTTGTGACCCAGTGAACTGCATCCTGCAAGGCTCCTCTGTCCATGAAATTTTCCAGGCAGAAAACGTACGACTTTTTATAAAAGAAGAGTCAGACTTTGTTGGCAGAGATGCAGAGAACTAGTACTTAAATTTTCTGAGAGAGTATAAATTTGTAACGTATTTAAGTGTTCACTGTCCCAGCATGCTGGGGTCCTGCCCCTGTTGGATCCAGTGTATCCAAAGTGTGACTGTGTCGATGAAGAGAATGATTTAGAGAGAGAAAGAAAGTAAGTTGTAAGAAAATAGAGGCGAGAAAGAAAGAAAGACGCGGGGAGACCAAGTTTCTTCGGTTAGCTAGGCCTGTTAATTTATTTTCAGAGAGGGTGAGTTGTACATTGAGGAAAGTGAAAAATGCAGAGTCAACTCAACATTCCATCAGTATTAACTTTGATCTATACCAGGTTCCTTCCTGCAAGAGTCTTATTTTTTGTACGTTATCTTCTGGCCTGGAGGCCTGCTGATATTTTATGACCTCTTTTTGATAAAGGTTGGTCAGCCAGAACAATAATTTTCCCTTAAAGTGTTTCTTAAATTCTTAGCCTGCTTCACCCTTAAAGTACAGAGTTACGTTTTTATGGAGCAAAGATTCAGTGGGTTACAGCAAAGAAAGAACTTATTAACTCAAAGTCTAATGTTGCTAAGCTTGTTTTTTCTACATCTTGACTATATGCACTCCCAGGAACACAATGGATAAGTGATGTAAGAACTTGGCAGCAAGCATTGGCTCAACAATGTTGCAAGAGTCTGGATAAGCCTGCCAAGTAAGCTAGAATGCTAACAGGGGGTTTGAATTGAAACACTCTTATCTTGTCCAGAAGACTTACTAACTAAAGCCCTAAGTTAACTCTTTCCAGAGAAAAGTGGTCAGGGACAGCCCCCTGTTAATGTCAGAAGAGTTGGTGAAAGACATAAAATAGTAAGACAGACAGATTCTGGTTTTGGGGTAGATGCTTGAGCAGGTCCAGGAGGTCCATTGAGTCCTGAGGCCTTCCTTATCAGGACTCTTCTGCATGACCTTGTCATGGGTGGGATGGCCCAGGGAGTCCCTCAAGTCCTGCATGACTTTGATCTGTGCTGGCTCCCAGCACCAGCAGTTTCATTTTAGAGCTGTCATTTTAAACAACAACAGGAAAATGACATTTTAAAAGGAATGATGTGTAATACATATTTGACATTAAAAGATCTGAAGATACAATAAACTCAGAGAAACAAGTGGCAGAGAGTGGTATAGAGTACTCTGTTAGCTTTTAACACTGGGTTTTTTATAGTAAAGTCTTTGTATCATGTTATCACTAATAGATTCTATTCTCTAGCTTTTCTTTAAGCTTTAGTATTTGTTGTTTGAGTGCTTAAAATAATAGCTAGTGCGAAGCTGCTGTTTAGCACAGGGAGCTGTTCCTATACCTTGCTTTGAAGTATGCAACCTTAGATTGAGAATATTCTTCCTGTACAGTGTTTAAAATTCTGTATGTGATCATAAAGTCCTTTTTAGAGTTAATTTTAGTATTTACATTTCTTACAGTCTGACTAAATGAAACATGAAGGTCTTAAAGACAACAGTGTAGGGGTTACCTTGGTGGCTCAGTGGGAAAGAATCTGCTTGCCAGTGCAAGAGACAACAGGTTTGATCCTTGATCTGGGAAGATACCATATGCTGTGGGAGCAGGTAATCCTCTGTGCCAAAACTGCTCTGCCCACATGCTGCAGCTACTGAAGACTGCCCACCTAGACTCTACTCAACAGGAGGAGAAGCTACCACAATGAGAAGCCCACACCACAGCTAGAGAGTAATCCCTACTGACCCCAACTAGAGAAAGCCTGTACAGCGACAAAGACCCAGCACTGCCACAAATAAATAAAATTATATATAAAGAAAGCTGGTGTGAATTTTGACATTATACTGTAGAAGCATCAGTAGGCAGTATGTTGTTCAGTTGGTAAGCCATGTCCAACTCTTTATGACCCCAAGGACTACAGCAAACCAGGGTTCCCTGTCCTTCACACTCCTGGAGTTTGCTCTAACTTGGGTTGATTGAATTGGTCATCCATGCAACCTTCTACTCTGTAGCCCCCTTCTCCTGCCTTAAATCTTCCCTAGTGTCTGGTGACTTGGCTCTTTTTATCAGGTGTCCAAAGTATCGGAGCTTCAGCTTTAGCATCTGTTCTTCCATTGCATATTCAGGTTGGTTTCCTTTAGGATTGACTGGCTTGATCTTGCAGTTTAAGGGTCTCTCAAGGGTGTTCTGCAACACCATAAATTTGAAAGCATCAGGTTTTAGACACTCAGTCTTCTTTATGGTTCAACTCTCACATCCATACCTGGCTTCAAGAAAAATTGTAGCTTTGACTATCCTGGCATTTATTAACGAACTGATGTCTCTGCATTTTAATAATGTAGTCTCGGCTTTTTGTAGCTTTTCACTCCAGGAGTGACTGCCTTTTAATTTTGTGGCTTCAGTCACCAACTACAGTGATTTTGGAACCCAAGAAAAGGAAATCTGTCATTGTTTTCATTTTTTCCCTTTATATTTGGTGTGAAGTAGCAGAGACATTACTTTCCCAACAAAGGTCTGTCTAGTCAAGGCTATGGTTTTTCCTGTGTTCATGTATGGATGTGAGAGTTGGACTGTGAAGAAAGCTGAGCGCCAAAGAATTGATACTTTTGAATTGTGTTGGAGAAGACTTGAGAGGCCCTTGGACTCCAAGGAGATACAACCAGTCCATTCTGAAGGAGATCAGCCCTGGGATTTCTTTGGAAGGAATGATGCTAAAGCTGAAACTCCAGTACTTTGGCCACCTCATGCAAAGAGTTGACTCACTGGGAAAGACTCTGATGCTGGGAGAAATTGGGGGCAGGAGGAGAAGTGGACGATAGAGGATGAAATGGCTGGATGGCATCACCAACTCGATGGACATGTGTTTGAGTGAGCTCCGTGAGTTTGTGATGGACAGGGAGGCCTGGAGTACTGCAGTTCATGGGGTTGCAAAGAGTTGGACACAACTGAGTGACTGAACTGAGCTGAACTGAATAGGACTGGATGTCAAGATCTTAGTGTTTTGAACCTTGACTTTCAAGCTAGCTTCTTCACTCTTCTGTTTCATCTTCATCAAGACACTTTAGTTTGCTTCACATTCTGCCATGAGAGTGGTATCATCTGTATATCTGAGGTGGTTTTTATTTCTCCCAGCAGTCTTGATTCCAGGCTGTGATTCATCCAGCCCTGCGTTTTGTAAATAAGCAAGGTGTCGTATATAGCCTAGACTTACTCCTTTCCCAGTTTGGAACCAGGTGTTCCATGATTGGTTCTGTTGCTTCTTGACCTGCATACAGGTCTTGGAGGAGGCAGGTATTGCCCTTCTAAAAATTTTCCGGTTTGTTGTGATCCACATAGGTAAAAGCTATAGCTTAGTCAGTAAGCAGATGATCTTCTGAAATTCCTTGGCCTTTTCTGTGACCCAGTGGATGTTGGCAATTTGATCTCTGGTTCTTCTCCCCTTTCTAAATCCAGATTGTACATTTGGAGGTTCTCTCAGTTCACCTACCGCTGAAACCTAGCTTGAAGGATTTTATGTGTTACCTTGCTAGTTTGTGAAATGAGCTCAGTTCTACTATAATTGTAACATACTTTGGAAATGCCTGACTCTGGGATGAGAATGAACACTATGTTTCCCAGTCGTAGGCTACTGCTGAATTTTCCAAATTTGCTGGTGTATTGAGTGGAGCACTGTAACAGCATCATCATTTAGGATTTGCATTAGCTCAGTTGGAATTCTATCACTTCCCTGAACTTTGTTCATAGTAATTTTTCCTAAGGCCCACTTATTTTCACACTCAAGGATATCTGGCTCTAGGTGAGTGACCATACTGTTGAGGTTATCTGGGTCATTAAGACTTTAATTGTATATTTTGTCCATGTGTTCATTTGTGTGTGTGTGTGTGTGTGTGTGTGTGATGATTTTTGCCCTACATCAGTGTGAATCAGTCAGAGGTATATATGTTCTCTCTATCCTGAACTGCTCTCCCTCCTCCCTTCCCAGCCTGTCCTTCAGGGTTGTCCCAGAGCATCAGCTTTGTGTGCACTTGTTCATGCTTCAAACGTGTACTGGTCATCTGTTTTATATATAATAACATACATTCTTCAGAGCTATTCTCAAATCCCATTCTTGCCTTCTCCCATTGAGTCCCAAAGTCTGTGGTTTACACCTGTGTTCCTTTGGCACCCTGCATATAAGATGGTCAGTACTATCTCTGTAAATTCCATGTATTTGTGTTATAATATACAGTATATGAGTTTTTCTTTCTGACTTAACTTCACTCCGAATAATAGCCTCCAGGTTCATCCATCTCATTAAAACTGACTTGAATGCATACCTTTGTATAACTGGGTAATTTTCCTTTGTGTATATGTACACCCTCCTTATCCATGCATCTGCTGATGGACAGCTCGGTTGATTCCACGTCCTAGCTATTGTAAACAGTGCTGCAGTGAATGTTGGGGTAGTACATGTGTCTCTTTCAGTTCTGCTTTCCTTGGAATGTAACCAGCAATGGGATTGCTGGATCATATGGCAGTTCTGTTCCCAGATTTTCAAGAATCTCCACAGTGCTATCTAAAATGGCTATACTAGTTTGCGTTTGCATCAACAGTATAAGAGGGTTCCCTTTTCTCCACACTCTCTCTAGCATTTATTATTTGTAGACTTTTGCTGCTGCTGCTAAGTCACTTCAGTCATGTCTGACTTTGCGACCCCATAGATGGCAGCCCACTAGGCTTCCCTGTCCTTGGGATTCTCCAGGCAAGAACACTGGAGTGGGTTGCCATTTACTTCTCCAGTGCATGAAACTGAAAAGTGAAAGTGTAGTCTCTCAATCGTGTTTGACTCTTAGCGACCCCATAGACTGCAGCCCACCAGGCCCTCTATCCGTGGGATTTTCCAAGCAAGAGTACTGGAGTGGGGTGCCATTGCCTTTTTGTAGACTTTTTGATGACGGCTATTCTGACTAGTGTAACATGATAGCACATTGTAGTTTTGATTTGCATTTCTCTAATAATAAGTGAAGTTGACTATCTTTTAAAGAGTTTATTAGTCATCTGTGTGTCTTCTTTGGAGAGAAATGTCTATATAGGTCTTTTGCCCAATTTTTTATTGAGTTCATATTTCTGGTATTGAGCTGCATAAGCTGCTTGTATATTTTGGATATTAATTCTTTGTCAGCTTGTTACCTTCTCCCATTCAGAAGGCTGTCTTTACACCTTGCTTATAGTTTCTTTCATTGTGCAGAAGCTTTTAATTAGGTGCAATTTGTTTGGTTTTGTTTTTCTGTCCATTACTCTGGGAGGTGGGTCATAGAAGGCATGTGGTGATTTATGTTGAGTATTCTGTCTTTATTTTTCCCCTCAAAATTTTAAAGTTTCTGATCTTATATTTAGATATTTAATCCACTTTGAGTTTATTTTTGTGTATGGTGTTAGAAAATGTTCTAATTCCATTCTTTTACATGTAGTTGACAGTTTGCCCAGCACCACTTGTTGAAGAGACTGTCTTGGTATATAGACTTATTTCTGGACATTCTGTTTTGTTCTGTTGATCTATAATTTTGTCTGTGTCAGAACCAGACTGTGGTGATGACTGCAGCTTTGTAGTATAGTCTGTAGTTAGGAAGGTTGATTCCTCCAGTTTCATCCTTCTCAAGATTGCTTTGGCTATTTTGGAGTCTTTCACGTTTCCATAAATTGTGAAATTATTTGTTCTAGTTCTCTGAAATATACCATTGGTAGCTTGATAGGGATTGCATTGAATGTGCTAACAATGAAAAATCAGAAAGAGAAATTAAGGAAACAACCCAATTCAACATTGTAACAAAAGAAATAAAATGCTTGAGTAGTATACTCATTTTCACTGTATTGATTCTTGCAATTCAACACGCTGTATTTCTCCATCTATTTGTGTCATCTTTGATTTCTTTCATCTGTATTTTATAGTTTCCTCTATATAGATCTTCAGTTTCTTTAGGTAAATTTATTCCTAAGCATTTTATTCCTTTTGTTGCAATGTTGAATGGGGTTATTTCCTTAATTTCTCTTTCTGAGTTTTCATTGTTAGCATATAAGAATGGAAGGTAATTTCTGTATGTTAATTTTATATCCTGCTGCTTTATTTGGAGAAAGCAATGGCAACCAACTCCCGTACTGTTCCCCGGAAAATCCCATGGATGGAGGAGACTGGTAGGCTGCAGTCAATGGGGTTGGTAAGAGTCAGACACAACTGAGCGAATTCACTTTCACTTTTCACTTTCATGCATTGTAGAAGGAAATGGCAACCCACTCCAGTGTTCTTGCCTGGAGAATTTCAGGGACAGGGTAGCCTGGTGAGCTGCCAACTATGGGGTCGCACAGAGTTGGACATGACTGAAGTGACTTAGCAGCTACTTTACTATATTCATTGATTAGCTCTAGTAGTTTTCTGGTGACATCTTTAGGGTTTTTTATGTAGGGGATCATATCATCTGCAAACAATGAGAGTTTAGCTTCTTTTCCAATCTGGATTCCTGTGATTTCTATTATTTCTTTTTCTTCTCTGATTGCTGTGACTAGAATTTTCAAAACTGTGTTGAATAGAAGTGATAAGAGTGGGCACCCTTGTCTAGTTCCTGATTTTAGAGTAAATGCTTTCAGTGTTGCACCATTGACATTAGTGTTTGCTGTGGGTTTGTCATATAAGGCTTTTATTATGTTGAGATATGTTCCTTTTATGCCTACTTTCTGGAGAGTTTTCATCATTAAAAGGTGTAGAATTTTGTCAAAGGGTACCTCTTCGTCTATTAAAATAATCATACAGTTGTATCTTTCAACTTGTTAATATGTTATTGCATTGATTGATTTGGAAATATTGAAGAATCCTTGGCATCCCTGGAAGCACACCCAGTTGACATGATGTCTGATCTTTCTGATATGTTTGTGGGTTTTGTTTGCTAGAATTTTATTGAGGATTTTTGCATCTATATTTATCAGTTATATTGTCCTGTAGTCTTTTTTTGTGGTGTCTTTGTCTGGTTTTGGTGTCAGGGTGAGCGTGGCCTCACTGAATGTGTGTTTTTCTTCCCTTGCAGTTTGCAAGAAGAGTTTCTTAATTTTTGATAGCCATTGTGATGGCTTCAGCCATCTTGTCCTGGGCTTTTGATTATTGGAAGATTTTGATTACAGTTTTAATTTCCATGCTTGTGATTATAGTGTTCATATATTCTATTTCTTATCCAGTTTTGAAAGGTTAAACTTTTATAAGTTTTTGTCCATTTCCTCCAAGTTGTACACATTTTGTTGGGATGTAGTTGTTCATAGTCTCTGATGATAGTTTGTATTTCTCTATTGTCCGTTTTAATTTCTGGAATTTTTTCTTGTTAAATTTATGGATTTGAACCTGCTCTCTTTTTTCCTGATAAATCTGATTAATGGTTTGTCTATTTTATGTTCAAAGAACCAGGTTTTAGTTTACTGATCTTTGCTGTAGTCTCTTTCATTTCTTTTATCATTTAGTTCTTCTCTGGTATTTTATATTTTTCTTTCCTTCTAACTTTGGTAGTTTTTTTTTTTTTTTCCTAGTTGCTTTACATGTCAAGTTACGTTGTTCCTTTGGTGTTTCTTTTGTTTCTTGAGGTAGGCTTGTTTTGCTCTGAATTTCCCTCTTCAGAGGTTTTCCTGAGCACTGGTTTTCCTGAATCCCGTATTTTTTATTTTTGTGTTTTCATCAGAAGTGTGTTGTTTCGTCTCTATTTGTTTGTGTTTTACAGATTTCCCCCCCTGTGATTGATATCTAATCTTAAGCATTGTGATGCAGAAAGATGCTTGAAATGATTTCAGTTTTTAAAGATTTACCAAGCCTTGTTTTGTGGCCCAAAATGTGATCTCCTGGACAATGGTCCATGTGCACTGGAGAAGAATGTGAAACACATTGTTTTTGGGTGAAATCCTTGGTAGATATTATGTCTGATGGGTCCAGTGTATTATTTAAAATTTGTTTCCTTGTTGATTTTTATGTCAGATATTCTGTCCCTTCGTGTGAGTGTGGTATTGTAGTCCCACACTATTATTGTGTTACTGTCAGTTTCCCCTTTAATAGTTGTTAGTGTTTGCCTTATGTATTGAGGTACTCTTTATGTTGGGTGCAGATATATTTATAATTGTTTTTATCTTCTTCTGATTGATCTCTTGATCATTATGTAGTGTTCTCCTTTGTGTCTTATAAAGGCCTTTATTTAAGCTCTATCTGAGTGTTGCTATTCTTGCTTTTTTTTTTTTTTACTCCTTTGTATTAACTGTCTCTTTCTACCCTCTCATTTTTGGCCTGTATGTATACCTAGGTTTGAGATGGGTCTCAAACAGTGTATATAGGGGTTTTGTTATTTGGCCAGTCTTTGTCTTTTGATTGGAGCATTCTATCCATTTACATTCAAGGTAATTATTGATAGATATGTTCCCATTAGCATTTACTTTATTGTTTGGGGTTCTTTTTTAGAAACCTTTAACAATCTTGTCTAGACAAGATCCTTTAGCATTTGTTGAAGAATTAATTTGGTGGTGCTGAATTCTCTCAGCTTTTGCTTGTCCGTAAAGCTTTTGATTTCCCCTTTGAATCTGAAAGAGATCCTTGCTGAGTAGAGTAATTTTGGTTCTGATTTTTCCCTTTCATCTCTTTAAGTGTGTACTATCATCCCCTCTAACCTGCAGAGTTCTATTGAAAGATCAAATGTTATCCTTAAAGGGGATCCACTAGTATATTATTTGTTGTTTTTCACTTGCTGCTTTTAATAGTTGCTCTTTATGTTTAATTTTTGTTAGTTTGATTAATATGTATCTTATTATGTTTTTCCTAGGGTTTATCTCGTATGGGACTTCCTGGGCTCTTTGTACTTGGTTTTTGTTTCCTTCCCAATTTTAGGAAAGTTTTCTGACTATAATCTTTTTGAATACTTTCTCATTCCCTTTCCTTTTGTCTTCTCCTGGGACCCTATGATTCGAATGTTGGGGCATTTAACATTGTCTCAGAGGTCTTTGAGGTTGTCCTCATTTCTTTTTATTCTTTTTTCTGCTCTCCTTCATTTATTTCCACCATTGTGTCTTCTAGCTCGCTTATCTATCCTTTTGCCTCAGCGTTCCTTTGGTTTCTTTTGGTTCCCTCCAGAGTGTTTTTGCATTTTTCATTACTGATTGACTCTTTTTTATTTCTTCCAGGTCCTTGTTAAACATTTCTTGTGTCTTCTTAATATGAGTCTGTAGTCTGTCTGTAACTCAATTTTGTTTTCAAGATTTTGGAGTACCTTTACTATGATTATTCTGAATTCTTTTTCAGGTAAACTCCTTTTCTCCTCTTTGGTTTGGTTTGGTTAACTTTTATCATGTTCCTTCACCTAATGGATATTTCTCTGCCTTCTCATTTTGTTTAGTTTCCTTTGGTTGGGGTCTCCTTTCTGCAGGCTGAAGGGTTGAGTTCCTCTTGTTGTGGGTGTGGTTGGATCCTGTGTGTGGGGTTGGACCTTTGCTTGTGAAGGTTTCCTGCTTGGGGGGATTTGTTTTGTGTTCTGGTGAAAGGAGCTGGACATTGTCTCTCTGTAGGGCAAGGAAGTGTCCAACAGTGAGTTTTGGTGTGTCTGTGGATTTGATATGGTGTATGAAATATCTTTTATTGGAACTTGCATTGGAACTTGATGGCTCTTCGGTGAAGCTTGTTTTTAGTATAGGCATGTGCCAGGGTCCTGCCCTGGGGGATCCAGGGAATTCAAAGGGGAGACAGCGTAGGCAAGGAAAACTTATTTATTTAATTAGAAATATAAAGAGAGATTAGGAAGAAATAATATAGTAGGAAAATTTAGTGGAGAAATGAGGCTAAATAAGTTGGTTTATAGGGAAAGCCAATAAAACTTCAGGACAAGAAATTTGCACCATCTATGTTAGGCCACCAGCGCTCATTTGAATCATGGAGGGTGCCCCGCCTTGGGCTCCCTTTCTCACGGATCTTAGAATCCAGGGCAAGTAAGTAGACATGGAGAGCCTCCCCCCTCCAGATGGGAATTCAGCCTGAAGATAGAGTAAGAAAAGACACGGGGGAAACCAGTCCAGTGACTGGCCCCTCCTCTGTTGTCCAGAAAGGCCTTTTATACCTTTTTTGTACATAGAGATCAATGGATAATATAAAATTATGCAGTGTCAGCAGCCCTGACTCTTATTGAGACCAGGCTTTCTCTCTGCATACCTAGTTGTATACACAAGTCTTAGGTGATTTACATCATCTTCTGGCCAGAAGGCCAATTAACATTTTATGGCCCTTTTTTGATAAGGGTTTCTCAACCAGAAGACTTATTTGTGTTGTTCTTCCCAAAGTCTAGTGCCACTCTCAGAAAGCAGTAAATACAGTTACACTCCTATATATCAAAGACACAACAATTTATAACAATGAAAGAATACAGTGATTTATAACAAAGAGAAAGTTAATTAACTCAAAAGTCTAGTGTTGCTAACATCAAAACTACTATATTCCTATTTCTATATCCCAATTACATTGATTAATATCCTTCAGGTGCCTAAAAGATAAAGAATATGGAGGTCTGGCAGCAGTCGTTGACTCAACAGTGAAACCCATCATCAGTATAATTTTTAGCTTTTTAGAAAAGACTCTGTATTTTTAAGATGCTTTAAGCTTTGTGCCTCTTGTGGTTGGGGGGCTGTAAACAATTCACAAGTTGTAAAAGTCCCCAGCTCTTAGGCAAGTTAGAGAGTCATCAAAGGGGTTTGAGCTGAAACATTCTTTTCATATGCAGGAGACTGTTAACTGAAGCCCTGAGTTAACTTTTTCCAGAGAATGTCAGAAGAGCGGAAAGCACAGTACAATAAGGCAGGCAGACTCTGGTTTTTGGGGAGTAGATGTTCAGGAAAACCCAGGGGGAAACCCTGAAGCCACATCACACCTTTGCGTTTTGTCGGGCTTCCTTCCTCATGATCTTTGCCATGGGTGGGATTCCTCACGCTGGCTCCCAGCAGGCATGGAGAGTTTTGGGTAAGCCCTTGTCTATTAATGTTCCTTGGAGTCAGAAGTTCTATAATGGTCTGAAGTTCTGGAGTTCAGCCTCCACCTTTGTGTTTGAGTCCCCCTCCTACAGTAGCATTAAAGCTTTCTGTACTCACAGCACTAAAGACAAAACCCCAAGGTTAATATTGAAACAACTCTGCCCAGCCAGGAATATGCAGAGAGGTTCACAGAATTATGTAGACAAGAGGAAATAGGGAGATAGAAATGACCAGGTGGAGAAAACGGTGAGTTAGAGGGGGATAGAGCAATCAAGACAGCAGTTGAATGCCTAAGTGAAAATGGGTAATATAAAACAGACTCTTAAAGGCTCAAAATTAATAATAATTATCAAGAAGCAAAGATTAGAAAACTAGGATGAAAATTAGACTTTCAGTATACTACAATAAAGTACAATATAAAAAATACAAAACAAATTCTGTCATAAAAATAAAAAAATATTTGTATGGAGTTTGTTTAAAAAGGGGCTTTAGTTTTAAAGAAAGGTAATAGACTACAGATATGAAAGTTATGGAAACAATAAAGAATAATATTTTTAATTAAAAATGATAGTGAAATGTATACAGGAATTTCTCTGGAGCTGTTGTGGGCTGTGTGGGGTCAGTTAAGTGTCAAATAATCCCTTATTCTGCCTTGTCCTTGTTCTCAAAGTCTGTTCTTGACCCTTAGATGCACAGTCTCAGATTAACTGCTGGATTTTAATCTGTTATATCTGCCACTTCCAGGTGGTTCCCCCTCTGATTATTTTGGCCTCCTGTGTTTGTAAGTTTCTTCAGTGTCTAATCTCTGCCCTAAGTTGAAGGGGCAAAGGTGACCATTTATTCAGGCTTACTTGCTCAATTGTGTTGTGGAGAATGACATACACACTGCAGGCAAACACTGCTGGGATGTGTGGTGAGCACTCACAGTGAATGGACCACATGGGGGTGTTGTAGCCCAAACTGGTGTGTACTTCCCAGGTCCTCTGCAAGGACCCTGTCCTGGGAAGGCCCTTGCTTTTGTGCACTTCCCAGGTCCAAGCCTCTCAGGCATATATTCCTGGATGTGCCATGAGTACACAGACCCAGGTGGGCAGTGTGTCTCATGCATCTCCCTGATCCCAGCAGCTTGGTTTCCTGGGTGTGCTACAAGGTCTTAAGTCTCAGGTGTGCCTTGTGTCTCTTTAGGGTAACTGGTCTTAGATTATAATACTCATGGCAGACATGATCCATCCAGGGTCCCAGGAAGACATGGTTAGTGACTGGCAGCCTGGTCACAGCTTGGTGGGAGAAGTATCTGGGGTTGAGATTGCAGAGGCCCCTTGCCTTCTGCCTCTGGCTATGGTGTACATGCCTGTCAGCCTACAGAGAGGGAGGGCCACTGGCAGGAAGCTTACTCTTCTTGGTATTCCCTAGGGTGCAATCCTTTGTTATGTGATTGTGCCAGGGCTCACGGTGAGATGTAGAGCCTCCTCTGGAAAGGTCTTTTGTTTTTCTTTGTCTCCCTGGAGTTCCCAGGGATTGGGTTGCTGTGTCACATTAGCCCCCTCAGATTGTCCTCTGAGCACTCGAGCCTGATCCTTACCCTAAAGACCAGTGATGCATCCTGTGCCTTGCCCAGCGTCTCCTGTATTTGGGCAGAAGTGAACGTGTGAGCCTTTTGTTTTTCTGCTTGTAATGTGGTTCAGTGCGAAAATTCTGTGGTGATTTTTTTTTTCCCTGTTACATTGCTCTCGGAGATTCCAGAGTTCTTCACTGACCCTCTCTGTAATATGGTTTCCTATTGTGTGGAAACTTCTACATGACTCCCTCTCCAGGTGAGGTCTCTGTCCCTTAATCCCTTGTCTCTCTTTTCATCTATTATCTTTTGTCCTACCTTCTTTTGAAAAGATTACCTTTCATTTCTGGTATCTGGTGTTCTCCACTAGCATTCAGAAGTTGGTTTGTGGAAGTTGCTCCATGTTCATTTGATATTTTGATGGATCTCTGGGAGAGAAAGTGGTCTCCCTATCCTGTTCCTCCACCATCATAGGACCTCCCTCCCTCTTCTGTGTATTCTTATCATATATTCTTATTCTCTTCTGCTACTGTTAGGTTCTTGCCATTTCTGTCCATTATTGTGCCCATCCTTGCATGAATTTTTTCTTGTTCTCAATTTTCTTGAAAAGGTCTCTAGTCTTTCCTGTCTTTTGGTTTCCTCTAGTTTTTGTATTTTCATTTAAGTTTTTCTTATCTCTCCTGCTATTCTCTGAAGCTATGTGTTCAGATTGGTAAGTCTATTCAGTTTCTCCTTTGACTTTTACTTCTTTTCTCAGCTATTTGTAAGGCCTCCTCAGACAACCACTTTACTTTCACCGTTTCTTTTTCTTGGGAATAATTTTAGTTACCACCTCTTACACAATGTTACAAACCTTTGTCTGTAGTTCTCCAGGCACTCTGTCCGATCTAATCCCTTGAATCTGTTTGTTACTTCCACTATATAATCTTAAGAAAATTGATTTAGGTCATACACGAATCGCCTAGTGGTTTTCCCTACTTTCTTCAGTTTAAATCCCATTTTGGCAATAAGTATTCATGATCTGAGCACAGTCAGCTGCAGGTCTTTTTGTTGATTTTATAAAACTTTTCTGTCTTTGACTACAAATAATGTGATCAGTCTGGTTTTGGTATTGACCATCTGGTAATGTTCACGTCTAGAGTCTTCTCGTATTGTTGGAAGAGGTTGTTTAGCAGTGTGAAAGTGTTAGTCACTCAGTCGAGTCTGACTCTTTGCAACCCTATGGTCCATAGCCCACCAGGCTTCTCTGATCTTGGAATTTTCCAGACAAGAATGCTGGAGTGGGTTGCCATGCCCTTCTTCAGGGTATCTTCCTGATCCAGGGATCAAACCCAGGTTTCCCACATTGTAGGCAGATTCTTTACCTTTTAAGTGACCCAAAAAGCCTGTTTAGCAGTATAATTGCTAATATTTATGGTAGTAGGTGTTACTCAGTTTTACAGAGACCAGGAAGTTTAAGTGCCTAGTTATCTATGAATGGAATTAGGCCTTTAGAACCTGCTAAACTATGTGTTATGTTATTCTTACCTTGGTACGCTTTTTAAGAATGTGGTAGATACTTTTTGTCTTATCTCTTCAGAATTTGTTTCATTGATCTATGCTTTCCTAAGTAACTTAGACCCTGTTTGTATGCAGTAAGTGCTAAATAATAAACTTTTTTTTGACACTTGTAGGATATATATAGCGCAGAATTTTTTTCCTTCATAGCTTATATCTTGCAGTTATTTAGTAAATTCTCACTTTATTTTGTAAAGTACTTCCTTTATTTAAGGATTTTTCCCCCCCCCCAAGGTACAAAAGTTGTCCAAGAATGAAGTGCTCATGGTGAACATAGGATCCCTTTCAACAGGAGGAAGAGTTAGTGCCGTCAAAGCTGATTTGGGTAAAATAGTTCTTACTAATCCTGTGTGCACAGAAGTGGGAGAAAAAATAGCCCTTAGCCGAAGAGTTGAGAAACATTGGCGGTACGTTTGTCAACTTACACTTTTCATTTTAAAATGATACACATTTTGTTGTGGTATATTTGTTCTTAATGTTGTATGCATGTACAAGTACAAACCCTTTTCCTTGAATTCAATGCTTCTCAAGGCTTAACTCAGCAGTGTATATGAATCACTAAAATCTATACTTATCCCTGCTGGGTAAAGCTACATTTCAGTTTTTACCCGATGTACTGAGACCGGCTTTCATTTAGTCTCATAGTTTGTATAAAATCAAACAATTCAGAATCAATTGTTCTGTTTTCTTTGACTTTTTTAATAGATACATCATTCATTTTATTATTCATGTTATATATCATATTCATATTCATATTACTACATGTGCATGTGTCTATACATATATACATATGTGTATGTATATATGT
>SJYQ01001221.1:58465-68832 GCA_006410935.1 Redunca redunca
ATGGTGGCTTCATAGAATGTGTTTGGCAGTTTAGCTTCCTCTGCAATTTTCTGGAAGAGATTGAGTATGATAGGTGTTAAGTCTTCTCTAAATTTTTGGTAGAATTTACCTGTGAAGGCATTTGGTCATGGGCTTTCGTTTGTTGGAAGATTTTTTATTACAGTTTCAATTTCTGTGCTTGTGATAGGTCTGTTAAGATTTTCTGTTTCTGCCTAGCTCAGTTATGGAAGGTTGTACTTTTCCAAGAATTCTTCCATTTCTGCCAAGTTTTATTGGAAGTTTTATTTATTCTTCCCTTTTATTGTCATATAGTTGCTGATAGTAGTCTCACTGTTCTTTGTATTTCTGTGTTAATCTGTTGTGATTTCTCCATTTTCATTTCTAATTTTGTTGATTTGATTCTTCTCCCTGTTTTTCTTAATGAGTTTGGCTAATGGTTTGTCTGTTTTATCTTCTCAAGGAAGTAGCTTTTAGCTTTGCTGATTTTTTTTTTTATAGTCTCCTTTGGTTCTTTTTTTTTGCATTTATTTCTGCTATAATTTTTAGTGAAGGAAACTTCACTAAATTTTAGAAGGAAACTTCTGCTAATCCTAGGGTTCTTCATTTCTTCTTTTTCTTTAGTTGTAAAATTAGGTTATTTTTTTTATTTTTCTCTTGTTTCTAGAGGTAACCTTGTATTGCTGTGAACCTTCCTTTTAGCACTGCTTTTACTGAATCCCATAGGTTTTGGGTTATTGTGTTCATTTTCATCTGATCTATGTATATTTTTATTTCTTCTGTGATTTGTTGCTTTTTTTTTCCACAAGCTTGATGTTTAGGCTCCATATGTATGTATTTTTAATAGTCTTTTCCCTGCAGTTGACATTTAATCTTACCACATCATGATCAGAAACTACACTTGAAATGATTTCATTATCAGTACTAGAGTTATGGCACAGGATGTGATCTATCCTGGAGAATGTTCCATGTGCACTGGAGAAAAAGGTGAAGTTCATTGTTTTGGGGTGAGATGTCTTATAGATACCAATTAGGTCTAACTGGTCTTTTTTATCATTTAAATTTTGTCTTTCTTTGCTAGTTTTCTTGGTTTTCTATCCACGTTGTGAGTGGGTATTAAAGAAGTCTGCTACTATTATTGTCTTACTGTTAACTTCCCTTTTCATACTTGTTAACATTGGCCTTATGTATTGCTGTGCTTCTTTGTTGGGTGCATATATATTTATAATTGTTATATCTTCTTCTTGGATTGATCCTCTGATCATTATTTAGTGTCCTTGTTTGTCTCTTTTCTTGGCCTTTATTTCAAAGTCTATTGTAACATGTAACTATTGCTATTGCTTCCTTTTGGTCTCTGTCTGCACAAAATATCTTTTTCCAGCCCTTCACCTTCAGTTTGTAATAGTTCGTCGTTTTGAGGTGGTTCTCTTGTAGAAAGTGTATGGAGGGGCCTTGTTTTTGTATCTTTTCATCCAATCTTTGTCTTTTCTTGCAGCATTTGTGATTTGGGGCAAGTTTATAAACCTCTTCCGTGTTTTCTGTCTAGAGAACATCCTTTATCATTTTTTGAATAGTTGGTTTGGTAGTGCTGAATTCTCTCAGCTTTTGCTTGTCTATAAAGCTTTTGATTTCTCTTTCATATTTTAATGAGATCTTTGCTGGGTATAGTAATTTGGGTTGTACGTTTTTCTCTTTCATGACTTTAAGTATGTCTTGCCATTACTTTCTGGCCTGAAGTGTTTCTATTGAAAGATCAGCTGTTATCCTTATGGGACTCCCCTTGAATGTTATTTGTTCCTTTTCCCCTGCTGCTTTTAATAGTTGCTCTTTGTGTTTGATCTTCATTAATTTGATTAATATGTGTCTTGGGGTGTTTTGGTTTGGGTTTATCCTGTTTGTTACTCTCTGGGTTTCTTGGACTTGGATGGCTATTTCCTTCTCCATTTTAGGGACACTTTCAACTGTTATCTCCTTGAGTATTTTATTATGTCTTTACTTTTTGTATTCTTCTTCTGAGACTCCTGTGATTCGAATGTTGGGACATTTAACACCCTCCCAGAGGTCTCTGAGGTTGTTCTCGTTTCTTTTAATTCTTTTTTCTTTTTTCCTCTCTGCTTCATTTACTTCCACCATTCTATCTTCTACCTCAGTTATCCTGTTTTCTGTCCCCGTTATTCTACTGTTGGTTCCCTCCAGAGAGCTTTTGATCTCAGTTACTGCATTATTCAATGTTGATTGACTCTTTTTTGTTGCTTCAAGGTCCTTGTTAAACATTTCTTCCATTTCCTCAATCCTTTTCTCCATTCTGTTTATCTGTAACTCCACTTTGTTTTCAAGATTTTGGATCATCTTTACTCTCATTATTCTGAATTCTTTTTCAGGTAGACTGCCTATCTCCTTCTCTTTGGTTTGGTTGGCATTTATCCTTTATCTGCTGAGTATTTCTCGGCCTTTTCATTTTGTTTAGATTGCTGAGTTTGGGGTGGCCTTTTTGTATACTGGAAGTTTGTGGTTCCTCTTTATTGTGCAGGTTGTTCCCTGTGGTTGGAGTTGGATTAGTGGCTTATCATGTTTTCCTGGTTAGGAAAGCTTGTGTCTTTGTTCTGGTGGGTGGAGTTGTATTTGTTCTATCTGGAGTGGAGATAGTGTCCAGTAGTGAGTTTTGAGGTGTCTCTAGGTTTGGTATGACTTCGGGTAGCCTGTATTTTAATGCTCAGGTCTATGTTCCTGGGTTGCTAGACAATTAGCATGGTATGTCTTGCTCTGGAACTTGTTAGCTCTTGGATGGAGCTTGATTTCCATGTAGGTATGGAGGCTTTTGGTTGAGTTCTTATCAGTTAATGTTCCCAGAGTTAGAGTTTCCTAGTATTCTCAAGTTTTGGATTTAAGCCTCCTGCCTCTCTGGCTTTCAGTCTTACTCTTGCAGTAGCGTCAAGAGTTCTCCATGCATACAGCATAGATGGCAGAACATCTAGGTTAATGGTGAAAAGACTCTCCACAGTGAAGGACATCCAGAGAGGTTCATGGAGAAGAAAAGAGGGAGGAGGGAGATGAGCTAACTAGTAGGAGAAGAGGGGTGGAGTCAAGAGGGAAGAGGCCAATCTAGCCAGTGATCAGTTCTCTAAATGTTCTCTACAGCCTGGAATACACAGAGAGATTCACAGAGTTAAATAGAGAAGAGAAGGGGGAGAGAGGAGAGAGAGGTGACCTGGGGGAAAAAAGGGAGAGTCAAAGGGGGAGAGAGGAGTCAAGCCAGCAGTCATACCCTTAGGCAAAAATGGTTAGACTCTGAAAAATACAATATTAAAGATAAAAAATAAGATCAATCACAAAAACTATTTAAAAATATGCATGAAATTTGCTTTAAAAATAGGGTCAGTCAGGGTTCAGTTCAGTTCAGTTCAGTCGCTCAGTCCTGTCTGACTCTTTGTGACCCCATGAATCACAGCACATCAGGCCTCCCTGTCCATCACCATCTCCTGGAGTTCACTCAAACTCATGTCCATAGAGTTGGTGATGCAGTCCAGCCATCTCATCCTCTGTTATACCCTCTTCCTCCTGCCCCCAATCTCTCCCAGCATCAGAGTCTTCCAATGAGTCAACTCTTCCCATGAGGTGGCCAGAGTACTGGAGTTTCAGCTTTAGCGTCAGTCCTTTCAAAGAACATCCAGGACTGATTTCCTTTTGAATGGACTGGTTGGATCTCCTTGCATTCCAAGGGACTCTCCAGTCTTCTCCAACACCACAGTTCAAAAGCATCAATTCTTTGGCGCTCAGCTTTCTTCACAGTCCAACTCTCACGTCCATATAAGACCACTGGAAAAACCATAAGAGGTCATAAAAATGAAAATTAAACAATAAGTTAAAAATAAAAAAAATTTAAATTAAAAAATGATAATAATAAAAATATATCTAGGAATTCCTCTGGAGCAGTTCAGGGCAGTGTGGGGTCTGTTCAGTTTCAGATAGTTCCTTGTTCCAGCTTCTATTTCTTCTCAAGGTGTCTTCTAATGCTTAATCAATTCTAACTACAGGGTTTTAATCTCTTGTACCTGTCAGTTTCCAAGTGGTTCCCTTTTTTTTTTTTTGACTTCCTGTTTGCCAGTCTCTTCAGTGTCTAATTTCCATGACACAAGGGGGCAAAGTTGGTCACTTACTTAGGCTCACTTGATTTGTTGTGCTGTGGGGAGGGAGGAACAGTGTAAACAAGTATCATTGGCATGTATGGGGAGTGCTCGCAGTATATGGACCACACTGGGTTTGACCCTCTCACAATGTGTGTACTTTCCCTGTCTATAGTGCTTAGGGTACAGGATGCTCTGCAGGGGAACTGTCCAGAGTAGGCCCTGGGTTGTGTGCCCTTCTCAGATAAGGTACTCAGGTTCAGATTCTCGGGTACTCCACAAAGGCACAGACTTAGCTGGGCATGCGTTTTGTGCCCTTCCAGATCTGAGCAGCTCGAGTGACTTGGTGTTTGGTGAGTGCACTGTTCCAAGTAGGTGGTGCATCTTGATCACCTCCCTGGTCCCAGCCACTTGGTTTCTTGGGTGCGCAACAAGACCACCTTCTCAGGTGTTCACGTGTCTTCTCTGGGGAGCTGATCTCTGGCTGCAACTCTCCTGGCATATGTCAACTGTCCAGGATCCCAAGAGTTGGTTAGCAAATGGGAGCCTGCTCATGGTTTCATGGAGCATGCCATCTATGGGGCCAAGATTGCCCCTTGCCTTCTGGCTTTGGTTGTTGCCAGTCTGTGTCTGCTTCGAGTTGGGGGATGGGTATGTCCACAGCTGGCTAGCTCTCCTCTGATATTCACTCAATCCTTTGTTCTGTGAACAGGCCAGGCTGTACCTCAGGTTAGAGTTTTTCAGGAGAAAGTGCTCTCTCTGTTTCTTTTTTTTGTTCCCCTCTCTCTGGCTGTACCTCAGTTTGGGTTGCTACCTCACGTTAGTTCTCTCAGATTGTCCTCAGGGCATTACCCCAAGCATTCATCCTAAGCCTCCTTGTTCAGACCCCACTCACTGGTGGCAGATTCAAGTGTCTGGGCTACTTCTCCACTGGAAGTTATGATTAGGTGCATATTCTATGTTGTCTTTCTTTTCCTTCCTGGTTATGTTACCCTCTGAGATTGCCAAACTCCCCACAGACCTGCCTGTGAGAAGGTTTCCTGGTGTTTGGAAACTTCTTTTTCATGACCCCTTCCCTGGGCGGGGTCTCCATCCCTGTTTTGTCTCTGTTTTTGTCTTTTATATTTTGTCCTACCTCTTTTCAAAGCTAATGGACTGCCTTTCTGGTTGCCTGGTGTCTTCTGCCAGCATTCAGAAGTTGCTTTATGGAAGTTGGTCAGCAGTCAGATGATCTTTTGTTGAATCTGTGGGGGAGAAAGTCGCCTTATTATCCTGTTCGTCTACCTTCTTAGGACCACCCTATTTCCATGTTGTTTGTGGGATCCTTAATTCCTTGACTAGGGATTGAATCCACACCTGCAGCAGTAAAGGCACTGAGTCTTAACTGCTGGATCACCAGGAAAGTCCTATTCCTAAATTTTTTTAAAAGTAACCCATCATTTTTCATTTGTGTATTTTGTTGTTGTTACGGAATTACATATAACACCATTAGAACATTTTATGCCAAATAATAAAGCTTAGTTTTAAATCACATGGAATGTCTTATTACTCTTTTTTTTTTAATTGGAGGATAATTACTGTGTTGTGTTGCTTTCTGCCTTACATCAACATGAATCAGCCACAGGTATACACATGTTGCTGCTGTTTTGGACCTCTCTCCTCCCTACTTCCCACCTATCCTACCCCTCTAGATTGTCCTAATGGCTGTTTTCCTTTTCATATGTATATGTTTTCTTGCTATTCATCTCACCCTCTCCTTCCCCTTTCCCATATGTTTATATGTGTATACAGTACAGCTTCCTTATTATTCATCTATTGATGGACACTTCAGTTCAGTTCAGTTGCTCAGTTGTGTCCAACTCTTTGTGACCCCATATATTGCAGCGCACCAGGCCTCCCTGTCCATTACCAACTCCTGGAGCTTACTCAAACTGGCATCCATCGAGTTGGCAATGCCATCCAGCCATCTTATCCTCTGTCGTCCCCTTCTCCTCCTGCCCCCAACCCCTCCCAGCATCAGAGTATTTTCCAGTGAGTCAACTCTTAGCATGAGGTGGCCAAAGTAATGGAGTTTCAGCTTTAGCATCATTCCTTTCAAAGAACATCCAGGACTAATTTCCTTTTGAATGGACTGGTTGGATCTCCTTGCAGTCCAAGGGACTTTCAAGAGTCTTCTCCAACACCACAGTTCAAAAGCATCAATTCTTTGGTGCTCAGCTTTCTTCACAGTCCAACTCTCATATCCATACATGACTACTGGAAAAACCATAGCCTTGACTAGATGGACCTTAGTCAGCAAAGTAATGTCTCTGCTTTTGAATATGCTATCTAGGTTGGTCATAACTTTTGTTCCAAGGAGTCAGTGTCTTTTAATTTCATGGCTGCAGTCACCATCTGCAGTGATTTTGGAGTCCCCCAAAATAAAGTCTGACACTGTTTCCACTGTTTCCCCATCTTTTTCCCATGAAGTGATGGGACTAGATGCCATGATCTTCGTTTTCTGAATGTTGAGCTTTAAGCAAACTTTTTTGCTCTCCTCTTTCACTTTCATCAAGAGGCTCTTTAGTTCCTCTTCACTTTCTGCCATAAGGGTGGTGTCCTCTGCATATCTGAGGTTATTGATATTTCTCCCGGCAATCTTGATTCCAGCTTGTGCTTCCTGCAGCCCAGAGTTTCTAATGACGTACTCTGTATATAAGTTAAATAAGCAGGGTGATGATATATAGCCTTGATGTACTCCTTTTCCTATTTGGTACCAGTCTGTTCCATGTTCAGTTCTAACTGTTGCTTCCTGACCTACATATAGGTTTCTAAAGAGGCAGGTCAGGTGATCTGGTATTCCCATCTCTTTTAGAATTTTGCACAGTTTATTGTGATCCACACAGTCAAAGGCTTTGGCATAGTCAATAAAGCAGAAATAGATGTTTTTCTGGAACTCTCTTGCTGTTTCGATGATCCAGTGGATGTTGAGAATTTGATCTCTAGTTCTTCTGGCTTTTCTAAAACCACTTAGGTTGCCTCTATATTGCAACCGGTGTAAACATCAAAAGCACACATTTTTCTTGTTTTTAATTTATTTATTTCAAAGATAATTTTTTTATAGTGTTGTGCTGGTTTCTGCCATACTTCAATGTGAATCAACCATGGATATAAATATGTCCCCTTCCTCAGTAAACTCCCTCCCACACTCCCTCCCAACCCACCCTTCTTGGTTGTCACANAATTCTCTGTGGGGAAAGTATAATTTTATTTATTTATTATGTTCCTAATGTTTTTTAGGTCTTTGTTTCTCCTTTAGCTCTTAGAAACTATTTAAGACATTTGCATCAAAGTCCTTCTCAAGTTAAGTTCAGGGCCTCTGCATTTAGTATCTTGGCTTTTATTTTGTTCTCTTACATGGACTGTGATCTTGCTTCCCTGTATATTTATATGCCTTGTTTTATTTAAGATTGGGCATTTGAAGAAAAGGAAAAAATATAAAAATCTCTTCTAGTCTTGAAAAACTTCAGAAAGAAAACATCAACCTAATATCTAAGCTTTATCTTCCCTGGAGCTGTATTCTTTTGTCTGATTTGTCTGTGTACACAACTGTTTTATGTCTTAATATCCCTGAGTCTCACTCTTGCTTCTTCTGTGACCCCCATTTTATTATATTCCTTTGCTCATAATCCTTAATCCCTCAGGCACCTTTAGCCTACAGTCTTTCTGAAACTTTCATTCACCTGTTCTCACACAACTGCTTTCAGGCATCTTCAACATCATAGTACAACTGCGCCACAGTTCTGCAGGTACTCTGAGTCCAACAAGGCAGAAACTAGTCTCTTGAGCAGCCCTGAAACAGGATAGACCTTTGAAAACAAGTACTGTTTGTTTCCTTCTGTCTCATGAGGGGAACTGTGGATTGATTGGCTTCTACTTGGCTATAATGTAATGGGTGAGCAAAAATGCCACAAAAGTTTTTTCTCTTTTAACTGTAGCTTTGTTTTGTTAGTATTATCCTTAGCTGCTGCTTTGGTCAGAATGTTACTTACTTGATGTTCTGTATCTGGAACCTATATCACCCATTTTTACTAACTTTCTTTTTCTTTTATATTCTTTAGAATTGTATTTTTTATTCATATTTAGGTGGTTTTGTTTTAGAAGGAAAACTTCAGTTATCAGTCCAGTGTAGTGTTTGACTGTGCTATTGAGAATAATCTGTTTATAAACTGTCTATTCTAGTTCTTCACTTTTTTCTGTTCACTTATTTTCCTTTAAAGCTATTATATTCCTTTGAGGTGCTATAAAAATTTTTCAAGGGAAAAAATTGGTAATGACTTCTTTTGTTTTTAAATAAGTTAATGTGTGTGTGTTTTTTGTTTTTTTTTTTTTGTCTTGGGACATTATACCTAGGGGGACCTGAAGTGCTCCTGTTTCCTAATTCTGAAAGGCTAGTATTTTTGTTTTTAGAGAGACGTTAGTATATGTGTTATAGCAACTTCTTGTTTGCTTTTCTTGTCGTTCATGGTGGCCAGAATCCATGTATGAGGCTCTGGGATTCTAAGAAGGTAATATACAGACTTTTCTTTATAGAACAGCAATTTTGAATTTAGAGGAAAATGTAGTAAGAACAGTTTTTTCAAAATTTTATACTTATGCTAATGAAATGGACTTAAAATTCATAATTTCTTTTATTTTTCACTTTGCAGTTTAATTGGTTGGGGTCAGATAAGAAGAGGAGTAACCATCAAGCCAACAGTAGATGATGAATGAAGATTATCAGTTAAATAATATATTTGGATGAAGTCAGAATTTCTCTTAACAAGCTAGTGGTATAATTTCAAAGCAGTACCAGCAAATACATTTCATTTCATTAGTAGAGCTGTTAAGGTTTTCACTTTTTTCTAATGAGAATTAGTTTTATTCTAAAATAAATAATAGGGTTTATGATAAATATCAGAATTAACATGTTGATGGGTTCAACCCACATTTTAGTAATGTCACTTTTGTGCATCAGTTCAGGTTTCAAATGAAGCTGCTGTTACAATCAGCCTTTGCTAGTGTACACATACCACCGAACTTGTTTGAAATAAAGTTTTTCTCTTAGTTTTTCATGATTTGCCTTTGAGTATTTCTGGGGGCTGTCATACCATTCAAAACCTGCAGACATAGTCTCCTTCAAAACCAGGTTTTCTTTTTTATCCCATATTTTGTCACCTTCTTTTTAAAATGTAGAATGAGAATTAGTAGTTTCAAATTGAATTGTCCCTTAAACTAGGGGATTCCCTGGTGACTTAGATGGTAAAAAATCTGCCTGTAGTATAAGAAACTCAGGTTTGATCCCTGGATGGGGAAGATCCCCTAGAGAAGGGAATATCAATCCACTCCAGTGCTTTTGCATGGAGATTCCCATTGACAGAAAAGCTGGTAGGCTGTACAGTCCTATGGGATTGCAGAGTCAGATGTGACTTAAGTGAGTAACACTTAGAGCATAAGGGATTAATTACATGCACAGACCTTTCTCACCCTTTAGTATTTTCCTAGACTGAAACACAGGAAGCTTAAGCCAATTTTATGTTTTACCCCAGTTGTTTGAGAAGGCAATGGCACCTCACTCCAGTATTCTTACCTGGAAAAGTCCATGGATGGAGGGGCCTGGTAGGCTGCAGTCCTTGGGGTCGCCAAGAGTTGGACACGACTGAGTAACTTCCCTTTCACTTTTCACTATCATGCATTGGAGAAGGAAATGGCAACTCACTCCAGTGTTCTTGCCTGGAGAATCCCAGGATCGGGGGAATCTGGTGGGCTTCCGTCTATGGGATCGCACAGAGTCAGACATGACTGACCCGACTTAGTGTAGCATAGCATAATATGGTCTAATTACTAGCCTTTTTTTCATGATCAAATAGCATGTTTCTCTCTCTCTTTTTTTTCACCCCTTTTCCCTTCTTCCTTAAAATACTCACTAGAAGGGCTTCCATGGTCCAGTGGTTAAGACTCAGCATTCCCATATCAAGGGGCATGAGTTCAGTCTAGTCAAGAAGTAAGATCTCATATACCTTATGGTATGAAAAAAGTCATTATAAGTAATAATTATTAAAATTGGCATGCTTATGATTTTAATTCACATTTGAAAAAAATTAGAACTTGCAGAGGACACAGAGCTGATGATGTAAGCAGTTTGCAAATAATGATGTTTCCTTAGCCCAGATAGATTTTAAATTGACTTATGCCAATCATATTTAAAAATTGATAATTTGACATACA
>SJYQ01001221.1:69968-80426 GCA_006410935.1 Redunca redunca
GAAACTCATGCAGTTGAAACAGGAATCAAAATGTCTGCTCCTCCTTCTATAATTAAAGCAAAATCATGCAGTCCAGTGTTCAGAAATTAGGTGGATTGGAAGGACCAATTTGAAAGGATAATCATAGAGGGTGGAAATAGCTCTTCCTAATGTTTATACTTTAATGCTTTCTCTGGAAAGTCATGAATGATGAAATTTGTACATGGGATGTTTGTTGATTTCTAATGTGTCATTTGCCTGTTTCTGACATAAGTAGCGCTAACTTTCAGGGCTCATATAGGTAACATGCAGAGGACCCAAACACAAAGAATTAAGTAAAAGAAAGTAATAATAGACAAAGGATGTTTCTGCTGGTAATGGTAGCATGAAATTGAAAGTGTTAGTCGTGTCCACCTCTTTGCAGCCCCATGGACTATAGCCCACCAGGCTCCTCTGTCCATGAAATTTCCCAGGTAAGAATACTGAAGAGTGTTGCCACTTCTTTTTTCAAATGGTAGCAGTGGTGATAATTAGATTCTGAGCCATCCAGGGTAATAAAATTTTACCAAGAAGGACTTCTTTATTACTTTACTTTTAAATAATATTAGTCTAAAACTAGATTTTAGTACTGGGAGAGGAAAAAGTGGAAGCAAGAAGTTATTCCTGGAAAAAAGTGCTTTGGTAGAATGGAAAACTAAATGTAGTTCAGTAGAATTGTGAAGTACCAAGAGTTCAGAGGTATTTTTTGTAAATTAATTATTTAGACTAAATTTAGCCCACTTTTATTTGGGGTGGAGTTTAGTGAGAGGTTTTATTTATTATGATGGTTTTGTTCAGTTAATTTACAGTTAGATATGCTGACTTAGAATGAACTGAAGATGTGTTCCCTTAGCAGTATTTTGGAAGTGTTGAATTTGTGCAGAATTGATAGTATTTTTTGCTGAAGTGAGTCGAAGAATTGACTTAAAGCCATAAAAGCTCTTTATTTTTTGCACTTATGGAAATATTTTAACCTTCAACTTATGTTGCTTTCTTAAGTATAAGCTCTTCATGAGGAAGTTATGGTAGTTTGTGTCCAGAAATTTATTCATTTCATGTAATTTGTGGATTTGTTGGCAAAAACTATTTGTGAGATCCATTATCTTCATACTACATTTGAGTCTTTAGTGGTACAACATGTTTAATTTTAAATTTCCACCCTTTTCCACCCCTACTCAGCTAGACTAGGGGTTTATGAATTTGTCATCAAATGACCAGCGTCTTTTCTCTATTTTCCTTTTTGAATATTGATCTCTGCACTAAAAAAGTAAATTTTTTTGTCCATTTCCTTTCTCTGAATCTAAGTGACTGTTCTCTTCAGGTGAAAGCTTAATTTTTTTTTTCTAACACAACCATTTAGTATTATAAAATTTCCTCTATGTTCTACTTTACTTGGATCCCACAGATGCAAAACATACTATTTTCGTATTTAATTTTTATAAAAATTTTTCCTTTGAAACTTCGATCAATGAGTGTTCAGCAGTGTTAGATTAGATACCACATAGTTTTTTCCAGATACCTTTCTTTTACTGGTTTCTCAGTTCATTTCTTTGTAGCACAAGAAAGTACATTTTCTGAGTTTTAATTGTGAATTTCCTTTGTCATGGTGTAGAATCATATATTTTGTATGTTCTATGTGCACTTAAAAACTGTATGTTTACTGCTATTAGGCAGGAATGCATTTGATGGAGAATGGGGGGAACAAAAGTGCCTACTGAACTGAGAAGCATGAAAAATCATCAGTGGGTAAGTTTAAATAGGGTAACTTAGAAGGTGGTGCCTGGATCAGATGACTAATGATTTAAAACAGTTGCAGCTGCAGGCTGCACCCCAGAGGAGATATTGATCCAGTTTTATAGTAAATCTGGTGGTAGGACTGTGAGGTTGGAAACAGGATGTTCATTTCCAGATTCCAGTATTTACAAATGGGTGACTAACCCGGTGTGTCAACAAAAGAGTCTGAAATGCAGTACTTGGATGCATTTGGTTTGTTTCCAAGGCAAACCATTCAATATCATGGTAATCCAAGTTTATGCCCTGACCAATAATGATGAAGAAGCTGAAGCTGACAGTTTCGTGAAGACCTACAAGACCTTTTAGAACTAACACCCAAAATAGATGTTCTTTTCATTATAGGGGACTGGAATGGAAAAGTAGGAATTCAAGAAACACCTGGAGTAACAGGTGTTGACCTTGGATTACAGAATGAAACAGGGCAAAGGCTAATAGAGTTTGCCAAGAGAACACACTGGTCATAGCAAACACTGTCTTCCAACAACACAAGAGAAGACTCTTACACTGGACATAACCAGATGGTCAATACTGAAATCAGATTGATTATATTCTTTGCAGGCAAAGATGGAGAAGCTCTATACAGTTAGTAAAAATAGGACTGGGAGGTGACTGGCTTGTATCATGAATTCCTTATTGCCAAACTCAGATTTAAATTGAAAGTAGGGGAAACCACTGAACCATTCAGTTATGACCTAAATCAAATACATTGTGATTATACAGCTGGTTTTAGAAAAGGCAGAGGAACCAGAGCTCAAATGACAACATCTGCTAGATCATTGAAAAAGCAGATTTCCAGAAAAACATCTCTTTCTGTTTTATTGACTATGCCAAAGTGTTTTATTGACTATTTTATATGACAGTAAACTGGAAAATTCTTCAAGAGATGGGAATACCAGACCACCTGACCTGCCTCTTGGGAAATCTCTTGGCAGGTCAAGAAGCAACAGTTAGAACTGGACATAGAATAGTAGCCTGGTTCCACATAGGAAAAGGATTACGTCAAGGCTGTATATTGTCATCCTGCTTATTTAACTTATATGCAGAGTACACCATGAAAAACGCTGGGCTGTAATCAAGATTACCAGGAGAAATATCAATAACCTTAGATATGCAGATGACATCACCCTTACGACAGAAAGCGAAGAAGAACTAAAGAGTCTTGATGAAAGTAAAAGAGTAGAGTAAAACAGTTGGCTTAAAGCACAACATTAAAAACACTAAGGTCATGGCATCCGGTCCCATCAAATAGGTGGGGAAATGGTGGAAACAGTGGCAGACTTTATATTTTGGGGCTCCAAAAATCACTGCAGATGGGGACTGTGGCCATAAAACTAAAAGACGTTTACGCCTTGGAAGGAAATTTATGACCAACCTAGACAGCATATTAACAAGCAGAGGCATTATTTGCCAACAAAGTCTGTTTAGTCAAGGCTGTGGGTTTTCTAATAGTCATGTATGGATGTGATAGTTGGACCATAAAGACAGCTGAGCGCCAAAGAATTGATGCTTTTGAACTGTGGTGTTGGAGAAGACTCGAGAGTCCCTTGGACTGCAAGGAGATCCAACCAGTCCATCCTAAAGGAGCTCAGTCCTGGCTGTTCATTGAAGGACTGATGTTGAAGCTGAAACTCCAATACTTTGGCCACCTGATGTGAAGAGCTGACTCATTGGAAAAGACTCTGATGCTGAGAATGATTGGAGAAGAAGGGAATTGCAGAGGATGAGATGGTTGGATGGCATCATCAACTCAATTGACATATAAGTTTGTGTAAACTCATGGAATTGGTGATGGACGGGGAGCCCTGGTGTGCTGCAGGCCATGGGGTCTCAAAGAGTTGGACATGACTGAACTACTGAACTTAACTGAATCTGGTTTGTGCTGGGGATACATCAGCAAAGGTCTTCATTGTCAGAGCCATTGTAAGCAATATTTATTAAGCTTCTGACAACAGAGAAGTGATTTATCGAATGGTATAGTCCTGGGCAGGTTGAGCAGAAAGACAGGAGTGACCTACANCAGTGTATTTTTATGTCTGCTGATTGTAATTCAGTTCACTTCTATTAATTTTATAATATTTTTACACAGGAATCCCTAGCCTGTAGGAGATTGTTAACATATGCATGCCTATAGCTGATTCATTTTGATATTTGACAGAAAGCTTGGACTGCAAGGAGATCCCAACCAGTCCATCCTAAAGGAGGTAAATCCTGGCTGTTCACTGGAAGGACTGATGCTGAAGCTGAAACTCCAATACTTTGGCCACCTGATGCGAAGAACTGACTCATTGGTAAAGACCCTGATGCTGGGAAAGATTGAGGGCAGGAGGAAAAGGGGATGACAGAGGATGACATGGTTGGATGGCATCACTGACTCAATGGAAATGGGTTTGGGTGGACTCTGGGAGTTGGTGATGGACAGGAAAGCCTGGCGTGCTGTGGTTCATGGGGTTGCAAAGATTTGGACACGACTGAGTGATGAACTGAACAAAAATTGTAAAGCAATTATCCTTTAATTAAAAAATGGATCAATTAAATTGAAAGTGATTCTTAGCAGCATGTTTGAGTAACAGTGATAAAGATAACCGTCTCTGGCTTCAAATGGTATCATTTGACATGTATAATACACTGAAAACAGCAGTTTCCTGACTCCAATACAAAATTTAAGAATACACCAAAATAATTAACTACTTAGAGAAGGAACAAAAAAATGAAAACAATCAACTACTTAGAACCAACAGCTAAAAGCAACAAAAAGTGGGATTTATCAAAGTTTCTGTATTTTAACAGCAGTATCCTGAAAAGACATAAAATCTCTACCTCATCTATTGTTAGAATTTTCTTTTCGATGACAGATGGCTTAGGGATTGGGAAATATGATTTAGTTGCAGAGGCATGTATCCAACTATAATTCTGTTAAGATTATAGATAACATTCTGGAGATAAAACGTGTTGGACAATTAGCAGTTATATATGAACAAGTCAAGTGGGCCTTAGAAAACGTTCAGTTCAGTTGCTCAGTTGTGTCCAACTCTTTGCAACCCCATGAACTGTAGCATGCCAGGCCTCCCTGTCCATCACCAACTCCTAGAGTCCACCTAAACCCATGTCCATTGTGTCGGTGATGCCATCCAACCATCTCATCGTTTGTTGTCCCCTTCTCCTCTGGTCCTCAATCTTTCCCAGCATCAGGGTCTTTTCCAGTGAGTCAGCTCTTCACATCAGGTGGCCAAAGTATTGGAGTTTCAGCTTCAACATCAGTCCTTCCGATGAACACCCAGGACTGATCTGCTTTAGGATGGACTGGTTGGATCTTCTTGCAGTCCAGGGGTCTCTCAAGAGTCTTCTCTAACACCACAGTTCAAAAGCATCAATTCTTCAGTGGTCAGCCTTCCTTATGTTCCAACTCTTACATGCATACATGACTGCTGGAAAAACCATAGCCTTGACTAGATGGACCTTTGTTGGCTTTTCAATATGCTGTCTAGGTTGGTCATAACTTTCCGTCAAGGAGTAAGCATCTTTTAATTTCATGGCTGCACTCAACATCTGCAGTGGTTTTGGAGCCCCATAAAATAAACTCAGCCACTGTTTACACTGTTGCCCCATCTATTTGCCATGAAGTGATAGGGCCAGATGCCGTGATAACAAAATGGATGTGATGGTATTCCCACTGGGCTGTTTAAAAATCATAAATGGTGATGCTCTTCAAGTGCTAGACTCAATAGGTCAGCAAATTGGGATAACTCAGCAGTGGCCCAGGGCTAGAAAAGATCAGTTTTTACTCTAGTCCCAAAGAAGGACAGTGCCAGAGAATGTTCAAACTACTGCACAGTTGTATTCATTTCACATGCTAACAAGGTTATGCTCAAAATCCTCCAAGCTAGGTTTCAGTAGTACATGAACTGAGAAATACCAGATATACAGCTGGGTTTAGAAAAGGCAGAGGAACCAGAGATCAAGTTGCCAACCTTCTTGAATCATAGAGAAAGCAAGAGGATTCCGGCAAAATTCCTTCATTGACTAGTATCCTGAACTTTGACTGGATCACAACACACAAGTTTTTAAAAAGATGGAAATACAAGACCAACTTAACCTATCTCCTGAGAAATGTGTATACAGGCCAAGAGGCAACAGTTAAATCCAGATATGGAACAATGGACTGGCTTAGAATTGAAAAAGGAATATGTCAAGTCTGTATATTGTCTCTCTGCCTATTTGTTTACAAAGTACATCATGCAAAATGCTGGGCTGGATGAATCACAAGCTTTAATCAAGATTGCCAAGAGAAATAACCTCAGATATGCCGATAATACCACTCTAATGGCAGGAAGTGGAGAGGAACTAAATGTCCTGATGAAGGTGAAAGAAGAGTGAAAAGGCTGACCAAAAACTCAGCATTCAAGATATGAAGATCATAGTATACTGTCCCGTCACCTAATGGCAAATAGATTGGGATAAATTGAAAATGGTAACAGATTTTCTTTTCTTGGGCTCCAGAATCACTGAAGATGGTGACTGCAGTTATGAAAAGAGTTGATACTTGGGAGGAAATCTATGACAAACCAAGACAACATATTAAAAAGCAAAAACATCCCTTTGCAGACAAAGGTCCATATAAGTCAAATCTATTGATTTTACAGTAGTCATATGGATGTGAGAGCTGGACCATAAACAAGGCTGAGTGTCAAAGAATTGGTGGTTTCAAATTCTGGTGGTGGAGAAGACTCTTGAGAGTCCCTTGAACAGCAAGGAGATCAAACAAGGTAATCCTAAAGGAAATCAACTCTTTGAGTAGAGCATCATTGGGAAGACTGATGCTAAAACTCTGATATTTTAGCCACCTGATGTGAAGAGCCGACTTAAAAAAGAACCAGATGGCTGGGAAAGATTGAAAACAAAAGAAGGAGGCAGCAGAAGATGAGATGGTTAGATCAGTTCAGTTCAGTCACTCAGTCATATCTGACTCTTTGCGACCCCATGAATCGCACCACGCCAGGCCTCCCTGTCCATCACAAACTGCCAGAGTTCACTCAGACTCACATCCATCGAGTCAGTGATGCCATCCAGCCTTCTCATCCTCAGTCGTCCCCTTCTCCTCCTGCCTCCAGTCCCTCCCAGCATCAGAGTCTTTTCCAATGAGTCAACTCTTCGCATGAGGTGGCCAAAGTACTGGAGTTTCAGCTTTAGCATCATTCCTTCCAAAGAACACCCAGGGCTGGTCTCCTTCAGAATGGACTGGTTGGATCTCTTTGCAGTCCAAAGGACTCTCAAGAGTCTTCTCCAGCACCACAGGTCAAAGCATCAGTTCTTCGGCATGCACCTTTCTTCACAGTCCAACTCTCACATGACTACTGGAAAAGCCATAGCCTTGACTAGACGGACCTTTGTTGGCAAAAGTAATGTCTCTGCTTTTCAATATGCTGTCTAGGTTGGTCATAACTTTTGTTCCAAGGAGTGTCTTTTAATTTCATGGCTGCAGTCACTATCCATAGTGATTTTGGAGCCCCCCAAGGTAAACTCTGACACTGTTTTGCCATCTATGTGCCATGAAGTGATGGGACCAGATGCCATGATCTTTGTTTTCTGAATGTTGGGCTTTAAGCCAACTTTTTCACTCTCCTCTTTCANGTGGCCAAAGTACTGGAGTTTCAGCTTTAGCATCATTCCTTCCAAAGAACACCCAGGGCTGGTCTCCTTCAGAATGGACTGGTTGGATCTCTTTGCAGTCCAAAGGACTCTCAAGAGTCTTCTCCAGCACCACAGGTCAAAGCATCAGTTCTTCGGCATGCACCTTTCTTCACAGTCCAACTCTCACATGACTACTGGAAAAGCCATAGCCTTGACTAGACGGACCTTTGTTGGCAAAAGTAATGTCTCTGCTTTTCAATATGCTGTCTAGGTTGGTCATAACTTTTGTTCCAAGGAGTGTCTTTTAATTTCATGGCTGCAGTCACTATCCATAGTGATTTTGGAGCCCCCCAAGGTAAACTCTGACACTGTTTTGCCATCTATGTGCCATGAAGTGATGGGACCAGATGCCATGATCTTTGTTTTCTGAATGTTGGGCTTTAAGCCAACTTTTTCACTCTCCTCTTTCACTTTCATCACAGGCTTTTTAGTTGTCTTCACTTTCTGCCATAAGGGTGCTGTCATCTGCATATCAGGTTATTGATATTTCTTTTGGCAATCTTGATTCCAGCTTGTACTTCTTCCAGTCTAGCGTTTCTCATGATGTTCTCTGCATATAAGTTAAATAAGCAGGGTGACAATATACAGCCTTGACAGGTGCTCTGGTATTCCCATCTCTTTCAGAATTTTCCACAGTTTATTGTGAGCCACACAGTTAAAGGGTTTGGCATAGTCATTAAAGCAGAAATAGATGTTTTCCTGGAACTCTCTTGGTTTTCTATGATCCAGCCGATGTTGGCAATTTTATCTCGGGTTCTTTTGCCTTTTCTAAAACCAGCTTGAACATCAGGAAGTTCAAGGTTCACATATTGCTGAAGCCTGGCTTGGAGAATTTTGAACATTACTTTACTAGCATGTGAGATGAATGCAATTGTGTGGTAGTTTGAGCATTCTTTGGCACTGCCTTTCTTTGGGATTGGAATGAAAACTGACCTTTTCCAGTTCCGTGGCCACTGCTGAGTTTTCCAAATTTGCTGGCATATTGAGTGCAGCACTTTCACAGCATCATCTTTCAGGATTTGAAATAGCTCAACTGAAGAAATTCCATCACCTCTACTAGCTTTGTTCGTATTGATGCTTTCTAAGGCCCACTTGACTTCACATTCCAAGATATCTGGCTCTAGGTCAGTGATCACACCTTTGTGATTATCTTTGTCATGAAGATCTTTTTTGTACAGTTCTTCTGTGTATTCTTGCCACCTCTTCTTAATATCTTCTGCTTCTGTTAGGTCTATACCACTTCTGTCCTTTATCGAGCCCATCTTTGCATGAGATGTTCTCTTGTTATCTCTAATTTTCTTGAAGAGATGTCTAGTGTTTCCCGTTCTGTTTTCCTCTGTTTCTTTGCATTGATCGCTGAAGAAGGCTTTCTTATGTCTTCCTGCCATTCTTTGGAACTCTGCATTCAGATCCTTATATTGTTTCTTTTCTCCTTTCCTTTTTGCTTCTCTTCTTTTCTCAGCTATTTGTAAGGCCTCCTCAGACAGCCATTTTGCTTTCTTGCCTTTCTTTTCCATGGGGATGGTCCTGATTCCTGACTCCTGTACAGTGTCACGAACCTCATTCCATAGATCATCAGGCACTCCATCTGTCAGATCTAGTCACTTAAATCTATTTCTCACTGCCACTGTATAAATCATAAGGGGTTTGATTTATGTCATACCTAAATGGTCTAGAGGTTTTCCCTACTTTCTTCAGTTTAAGTCTGAATTTGCCAATAAGGAGTTCATGATCTGTTTTTGTTGACTGTATGGAGCTTCTCCATCTTTGGCTGCAAAGATTATAATCAATCTCATTTCGGTGTTGACCATCTCGTGATATCCATGTGTAGAATCTTCTCTTGTGTTGTTGGAAGAGGGTGTTTGCTATGACCAGTGCATTTTCTTGGCAAAATTCTATTAGTGTTTGCCCTGCTTCATTCCGCATTCCAAGGCCAAATTTGCCTGTTACTCCAGGTGTTTCTTGACTTCTTGCTTTTTCATTCCAGTCCTCTATAATGAAAAGGACATCTTTTTTGTGTGTTAGTTCTAAAAGGTCTTGTAGGTCTTCATGGAACTGTTCAACTTCAGCTTCTTCAGCGTTAACTGGTTGGGGCATAGACTTGGATTACTGTAATATTGAATGGTTTGCCTTGGAAATGAAGAGATCATTCTGTCGTTTTTGAGATTGCATCCAAGTACTGCATTTCAGACTCTTTTGTTGACCATGATGTCTACTCCATTTCTTCTGAGGGATTCCTGCCCACAGTAGTAGATATAATGGTCATCTGAGTTAAATTCACCCATTCCAGTCCATTTTAGTTCACCGATTCCTAAAATGTCGACGTTCACTTTTGCTGTCTCCTGTTCGACCACTTGAAGTTTGCCTTGATTCATGGACCTGACGTTCCAAGTTCCTATGCAATATTCCTATTTACAGCATCGGACCTTGCTTCTACACCGGTCATATCCACAACTGGTTATTGTTTTTGCTTTGGCTCCATCCCTTCATTCTTTCTGGAGTTATTTGTTCACTGATCTCCAGTAGCATATTGGGCACCTACTGACCTGGGGTGTTCCTCTTTCAGTATCCTATCATTTTGCCTTTTCATACTGTTCATGGGGCTCTCAAGGCAAGAATACTGAAGTGGCTTGCCATTCCCTTCTCCAGAGGACCACATTGTGCCAGATGGCTGGGAAAGATTAAAACCAAAATGGAGGAGGCAGCAGAAGATGAGATGGTTAGATAGCATCGCTGAATTAATGGACTTGAATTGAGCAAACAGGGAGATGGAGAGCAGAGGAGCCTGGCAGGCTAAGTCACAAAAAGTCCCAGTGACTAAACAGGAAAAGATAAGCACAAAAAAGAATGAAAAGAAGATATAAAACATTCCTAAAACTGGCTAACAGGAAAAATAAGGAAACTAAAAATTTTTTTAAAATCTAGAAAATTAACTGTCTTCATCACTGGGTGGTAAAT
>SJYQ01001221.1:80587-93366 GCA_006410935.1 Redunca redunca
CCAAGATGTGTTACAGAGACATGAAGTGAGCAAACCCTGTTTCAAAAATGATGCTGGTAGTCTTCTCAATGCAAAGGTGCCACAAACCTTCAATTTGCAAAAACCTCAGTATGTGCAAAGAGCAATATAATGTATTGCTTTTACGTATTATGTAGTCTGTTAGATATCTTCAAAAGTATGATGTCAAATAAAAACTTTGCAAAATAGTTTACTACAAAATACACTTTAATATTGGCCTTTACAACTAATTGAACACCCTATATTTGTGATTCATCATGAGAAATGCTGGGCTGGAAGAAGCACAAGCTGGAATCAAGATTGCTGGGAAAAATACCAATAACCTCAGATATGCAGATGACACCACCCTTATGGCAGAATGTGAAGAGGAACTAAAAGCCTCATGATGAAAGTGAAAGAGGAGAGTGAAAAAGTTGGTTTAAAGCTCAACATTCAGAAAACGATCATGGCATCTGGTCCCATCACTTCATGGGAAATAGATGGGGAAACTGGATACAGTGTCAGACTTTATTTTGGGGGGCTCCAAAATCACTGCAGATGGTGACTGCAGCCATGAAATTAAAAGACGCTTACTCCTTGGAAGGAGGGTTATGACCTACCTAGATAGCATAATTCAAAAGCAGAGACATGCCAGCAAAGTTTCAACTAGTCAAGGCTATATGGTTTTTCCAGTAGTCATGTATGGATGTGAGAGTTGGACTGTGAAGAGAGGTGAGTGCAGAATAATTGATGGTTTTGAGCTGTGGTGTTGGAGAAGACTCTTGAGAGTCCCATGGACTGCAAGGAGATCCAACCAGTCCATTCTACAGGAGATCATACTGGGTGTTCTTTGGAAGGAATGATGGTAAAGCTGAAAGTCCATTACTTTGGCCACCTCATGCAAAGCAGTGACTCATTGGGAAAAAACTCTGATGCTTGGAGGGATTGGGGACAGGAGGAGAAGGGGACAACAGTGGATGAGATGGCTGGATTGCATCACCAGCTTGATGGACATGAGTCTGAGTGAACTTTGGGAGTTGGTGATGGATAGAGGCCTTGCATGCTGCGATTCATGGGGTTGCAAAGCGTCGTACATGACTGAGCAACTGAACTGACTTACGGACTGTTATTCATTAATATAATCTGATAGTGCTTTTGAGAAATAAACCAAGGCCCAGGTTCCACCCAGTTAGATTCTCTGGAAGTTGAATGTGGACATTGATTGTGGAATGAAGTGATTCTGATTTCAATTTGAAAAGCTGTGTTAGACCAAATAGAAAAGTGACTATGGGATATCATGGTTCACTTTGGGGTTAAGGAAATTTCCAGGGCACACTACTAAGTTTTAAAATTGGGAAATAAAATGGGTAGGTTTCATTTCCATAAAACTAAGAAGATGGATAATGACATATAAAGCAATAGGAGTGTAATGTTTATAATATGTAAAATTACTGAAAATAACACAAGTGATAAAAAAAAAAAGGACACTTTTATTAAAGCTGTGTAGCTAAGGAAAATTAAATTACCAAGCTGAAATTTTAAAATCTCATTAAAATTTTAGCCTGACATTAAAATAATTTTAAAACCTGAGCACATTAAGAGTTGTCCAGTGTGGTTAAGATTTTGGGCATTCACTGCCATGTCTTGTGTTTGGTCCCTGACCAGGGAACTGACATACTGGAATCCACATATCATGGCCAAAAACAAAAAGAAGTTTGGCCAAGGGAGCAAGGGAGGAATAAATTAGGAATTTGAAATTAACAAATACAGTCTACTAAATCTAAAATAAACAAGCATAGATAGCACACAGAACTCTAGTCTGTAAATGGAAAAGAATTGGAAAAAGAATATTTAAATGTATGTATATATTTAAAACTGATTGCCTTCGCTAAATACTTGAAACATTGAAAATCAACTATAATTCCATGCAGAAATTCAAATTAAGAAAAAAAGGATCAGGAAGTTCAATGGCAGTTCGTTGGTTAAGACTCTATATTTTAGCTGCAGGGGACACAGTTTCCAGCCTTGGTCAAGGAACTAGGATTCCATATGCTGTGTGGCATAGCTAAGAAACAAAATAATAATTTTTTGGATGGGGATGAATAATTCATTGTTTGTCCTTTCAGTTTGCCTGCCATCTGGTTTTTGTGAATTAGTCCTTATGAATCATCATACCTCATGCTTTTAGTTCAGTTCAGTTTATTTCAGTCGCTCAGTCTTGTCCGACTCTTTGGACCCCATGAATCACAGCACGCCAGGCCTCCCTGTCCATCACCACCTCCCGGAGTTCACTCAGACTCGCTTCCATCGAGTCCGTGATGCCATCCAGCCATCTCATCCTCTGTCATCCCCTTCTCCTCCTGCCCCCAGTCCCTCCCAGCATCAGAGTCTTTGGGTTTCTTTAAACCCTGTATTTACTGGTATATTTAAATTGGTAAATTAATCTACAGAGTTGATCATATTCAACTTTGATTTGTGGTAAAGTCATGAAGAGCATGCTACTTCATGGGTGGTTTTGGGTATAGTCTTCAGGAGGCAAATATCTAACTCTCATATTTTAGCATTAATCATTGTTTAGATTAAGATTGTATGTCTGTGTTTTAAAAAAGTTATTTTTGGTTGTGTTGTGTCTTTGTTACTGTGTGTAGATTTTTCTCTAGTTACAGCGATGCAGAGCTATGCCTAGTTGGATTGTGCAGTCTTCTCGCTGCGATGGTTTCTGTTGTGTAGCACAGCTCTAGGCACATGAGATTCATTAGTATAACATATGGTCTCAGTAGTTGTGGCTTCCCAGTTCTAGAACACAGGCTCAATAGTTGTGGCACATGGGCTTAGTTGCCTCGAGGCTTGTGGGACCTTTCCAGACTAGGAATTGAACCCATGTCCCCTCCATTGCAGGTGGGTTCTTTACCATTGAGCCACCAAAGAAGCCCTCTACTTTTGTTAATGATGTATTCATTAGAATCCCTTTATAAAGAGAAATTTCCTTTTTCACATTATAGGAACAGCGTGTAATTAGGCACTTTGCAAATAACATGTTACCTAGTACTTTACAAATGTGACTATTTTTTGAAATGTCACCATATGTCATAAATCTGGACATCTATGATGTATTGACTCTTGCGGTTAAAGTTACTTTGATACAAATTTCCTAGCTTTAGGAAATGGAAGCCTATTACTGTGGGGTTGTGACATGTTAAAGATTACAAACTTTTAATACTTCATTCTCTTATGTTATGGTGAAAGATGTCCTAATCAGGAAATTGTCATTTCTCTAAGGAAATGTTTGCTTTTTTGGAAAATACATAAAATCTCAGACTGAGTACCAGCAGTGTTTATTGCTACTGAGTATTTTTTCTAGGCTTCACATATTTATTTTTACCTAGTAATGCTAGTATGACTTGCAGCCATAAAGTTTAATTCAGTTGGTGGTGAATTTCAGGAATTATTTAAATAATGTCTTATTTGACAAGTGAGAAAAAACTATGAAAATCACATCATTAGTCATTTTAAATTTTATTTGCAGATTAAAATTTATATTTGATACTATTTTATTGATGTAGCAGATTACAGCATGCAACTTGCTAATTGTTCAAGATAAATGTTAAGTTTTCAAGGCATGCTAAGTGTGACGGTTAAATGTGTCAGCTTGCCTGATACCTAGATGATTGGTTCATCATTATTTGTCTCTGTGAAAGTGTCTTTTGAAGTTTACATTTTTAGGAAACCCATAATGTATATGGGCCTCTTATCTGTCAGAGCCCTGACGATAAGGAGGCTGCTTCCAACTCAAACCACAGCATCAACTTTCTCTTTGGTCTTGAACCTGGTGGCCTATGATCAGATTTTGGATTTCTACAGCTCCATAATCTCCTGAGGGAATGCCTTAAAATAAATCTTTCTTGTCTCAGTTTAGCTAAATTGCATTTTATTGTTTTGTGGAGATGGAAATTGTGAGTGGTAAATTTGAATATTTTAGTTGAGATTTCTCATTAAAGAAGTATAGCTGTGGTTCTTTACATAGTATAGCTGATCCTTTAAAAGCTCATGGTGATCCTCAGTTTACTAAAGATATTTTGTATTGTATGAACAGTTTCACAGCCATGCTATTTATACTTCCTTTTATCATAAGTATACTTTGTTTTTAATGTGTATTTAATGTGTGTATATGTGTATTTCTGGTAAAATGATTTTTCATATGCTGATACTTAATTACTTCCATCCATAAGTGTATTTGAAATACAAATTACTTTGCATTTTCAAAAAGCTTATGTAATACAGTTGACTTCCTAGGTATAGTCATCTATAGATTAATCTTTCTTAAATTCTAATAAAGTTTCATGTAACAAATATAGCTAGGTCATTTACTAATATCCTATCAGAAATTAACTATCTTTTGCTACATGAAATGTAATATCAAAGCCTAGTTTTAAAATGTCACTGCCCAAACTACCTCCTACCTTTGCAATTAGAAAACATCTTTTTCCTGTATGGCCACTGTTAAGTGCTTTATACTAATGGTCATACTAGTTTTGTTTTTTTTTTTTGTTTTTTTTTGTAATCATGGGGTTTCCCTGTTGGCTCAGTGGTAAAGAATCTGCCTGCTCTGGGCAATGGGGGAGACCTGGGTTCGATCCCTTGGTAGGGAGGATCACCTGGAGTAGGGGATACTCCAGAGTTCTTGCCTGCGAAATCCGCTGGACAGAGGAGGCTGGTAGACTGCCGTCCACGGGGTCACAAAGACACAACTGAGTAACACTCAGTAATCATGAGAGATCTAACAAGAATGCTGACATGTTTTTGTGATCTGACTGATGCTACAGTTGAAAGAATGATGTCAGGTCCCATTGTTAACTTAATACCAAAGGAAATCCTTGGAAATATTTAAACGCTGGTGGTTATTATTTTGAAAGTATGTTAGTTACCAATGTTAATTATGTTAATTGTCTTTCAAGTTATGCTAGTTTTTTTTTCACTTGAAAAGATTTTATTTCTGGAAAATATATCAGCGTTTTGTGGTTTTCTAGAAACAAAAATATGTTGTCTTCTGTGATTTCTGGAACAAAATTTACTCACTTGGAAAATACACAAACAGAATAAGCTGTGGCTTTGAAGTTGATCATCCAGAAATTTTCCCAGAGATGATTTTTGATGTACTTTTTTCTTTTTATAAAGCATTTCATGATTTCAAGGTATATGAGGGCAGGACAAGTCGCATTCTGAAGTAATATGTTTTATAGGCTTCTACATTTTAGAGAGATTTCTCCACTATTTTGTTGGTTTTCCACTTTCGAATTGTACTGAGAAAGTAGTTAACACATTGGATTCCACAATAACGTGCTGTAAGATCTAGTTGTTTGCCATTTTACTAATGTTCAAACAAAGCTTGGATTCCAAGTTTAAGTATGGAAAACAACATAGAAATTTAAACTAATAAAAACACAAAATACACGGTTTTGTAGCTGATAAATGTCTGCTTATTAGAATTGATTTTACTTTGACTTGTCCTAACGTTTATGCTGTTCAACATTTACCTGTTTATGCCGTTTTCTTAAAAAAAAAAAGCGAATTACGATATGTCTATTTAAGAATATTTAAATTTTATCAAAGGACTTCAGTAAGCTTACAAATCTTCAAACACAAGGTACATACGTAGAAAATGACACATTAAAAATTGTTAACTGAAATGTGCAAAATCGTTGAAAGTTTGTTTTCCACATGATATTCAAGTCATTTAGGTTCTATGAGTAATTTTATAAAGATCAAATGGCTTGATAGTTGTCCTAGGGTAAGCCGCCTTTTCTTGCCCATACCCAGAGTGGCATGCGATTTTCATTTTATTACAAAAAACTTTTTTCAAGCAAAGATAGGGTATAGCATGGGTTACTAAATTTTCTTCCCTAGCTTCGAGAAAACAGCATTTACTTCAGGCAAGTGTTTGACTACTCCAGAAATCTAAGCAGGCAGCTGGGCCAGGACCCGCGTGGGTACGCGATATGTCTCTGGGACCAGATCCGGCCAGGTGTGAAGCGCCTATCTTTCCACGGGGCTTTACGATCTGAGCGGCGGCAGTGGCGCGTGAGCAGCAGGGGCGGCGGCGGCGGCGGCGGCGGCGGGCGGGAGCGCGGAGGAGGAGAAAATAAGATCGTTGTTATACGGTCTGCCACAGACCCTACCGTAGATCTTGCCGCGAGGCCATGGGCCTCTTGGGTTGCGGGGCCGGAATGGTTTCTACACGAGATGCCGAAGAACCAACTTGGTAGAGACACGGAGGCCTATCTACCCTTCCGCATTTTCCTGGGTCTTTCTCCCGGGCGGTGACGTGACGTGCTGACGGCGGGCCTGTGCTGGAGAGCTGGGCCGCTTTTTGTCAGCTCCGAATTCGGCCCCTCCTCCCTTCCTCCGCCCGCCCTACCAGTAGGAGCCCGGCCCAGTGCTCCAGAGAAAGGCAGGCCTGCATCACCCGCCACCGTCACCGACCGCCCGCACCTGGGTCTGGTGAGTCTGGGGCGCGGCCGAAGCCGCGGGGCCTAGTTCGAGTGGAAGGCCTGGTCTGGGCCTAGGCGGCGGCGCGTGTGACGCCCTTCTGTGCTGGGCCGAGAGGTGTCGTTTTCGGCGCCGAGTAGGCCCCAAAGAGGCCGCATTTACGCCATGGGAGGAGCGCGGCGGCGGAGGCGCGCTCCGCAAACGGGCGGGACTTGGGGAAGAGTTGCCCGGTGGCCAGGGATACATCCAACGGACTCTAGGTCGGCGCCGAGTTCTCCCAGGGCACCGCGCGGGGG
Organism: Redunca redunca; assembly: GCA_006410935.1. NCBI lineage: Eukaryota > Metazoa > Chordata > Mammalia > Artiodactyla > Bovidae > Redunca > Redunca redunca. Next base: position 87,367 of record SJYQ01001221.1, read on the forward strand.
CTAGGCCTAGCAAGGAGGAGATCGTTGCCAGCTTGAGGTGCCGCAGGCCACTATGTAAATATCAACGAGGGGAACAAGATGGTGGCGAATCTACGCTTCTTGCAGGGGCGCTTGAGGAGGGTTGCTGGGAGGGGGAGCCGCCATTTTGAACGCGACCTCAGAAGAGAAAATTCCGTTACAGCCCATGAGGGGGGGTTGGAGAGCCGGCGGTGGTGGCGGCAGCAGCTCCGGTGTCGGGCCCCAGAGGCTTGGCACGGAGGTGTTTGCGCGCGGAGAGGGCGTGCTCGCTCCCGGAAGCGGCCGTTCCTCTCGTCGCCATGATGGACGTTTGGGCTCTTGGCGCTCGGCTGCAGCGCCACCTTTCTGCGTTGTTTGCCGTATCCGGTTGACTGGCTGGCTGCTTCCGCTGTGTTTTGGCTGAACCGCCAATAGCCCGAGCCTGCGACTTACCGCCCAAACTGGTTTGTAGTTCCCTGAGGGTAGTTAAACCCAATGGCCGTCCTGGCTCCTGGGCTCACGAAGGCAAATGACAGTCTCAGAAATGTTGTTTTTACTTAAGTACAGTAGTTCATGATTCTTGGGGGAGCCTTCCATACGGTTTTCCAAAATTTGCCTCCCTTTTTCAATAATAAAAATGAAATTTGATGGGGGAAATAAGGGTTCACTACTCTTTCTGGGTCACAAGATGCAAATTGCTGGAAAGCAACGTTTGAAGCCTTTATTTCCTTAACCGGAAAACTTACTGGAAAACTGTTTAAGCGGTTAGTGTTGATTTTGTGCTATATGTTAAGCTTTGGAAATAGGATTTTCTTACTGAAGTACAGTAAAATGTGATGCAGTATTTATGAGTTGTTGTAGTCTCCTGTTTAAGAGTTCGCCTTATTTGAAAAGTTTTACGATAACAGCTGCTTTGTTTTGTACTTCAGACTTCGTGGTAGGCCGGTTTATTGGTAAAATGAAGCGCATGTGGACTTGATGTGCACTAAGTAAAGATTGACAAAGTTTCTAAAATGAGATGATGCTTGCACGAGTTAGCTGCTAGAGTTTTCATAGGGATAGGAAGTCATTTGCACCTTTAGAAAGGGTTTCCCGAAGTAAGAGGCTTTCCATTTTCAAAGCTACTTGCTGAAAATGTGTGGAACTTAATTAGGTGAGTTAGGAGTGGGAAAAGGGCAAATGTTAAGTATGAACCGTGTTCAGAAGACACCACAAATTACAGTTTGACCAGAGTGGATTTGTAAGTAGGGGAGGACTGGAAATTGAGATTAGGAAAGGTAGATTCATACTAAAGTTGCAGACTGATGGAACAGCTATGCTCTGCTTCATGTTTATTTAGCAGTTCTGACTCCAATCATTGCAGAACTTTTAAAGTTGAGAAGTAATGGAAACTGGTGGTACGTTCATCAGTGTTTTTGTTAGCAGAAAAATTACTGCGTACTGCTGCTGTTTATTTCATCTGTCCTTAGCGTCTTCTCTTTTTTTCTGTCCTAAGTTCTAGCACCAATTAACGTTTCACTCAGAAATAGGCTTCTGTAGGGAACAGAAGAGAGATGGTGATGGACAGGGAGGCCTGGCGTGCTGCGTGCGATTCATGGGGTCGCAAAGAGTCGGACACGACTGAGCAACTGAACTGAACTGAGGGAACAAACTTTTACCTAACAGTGGTTGAAAATTACAGTAGTTTGGTCAGTTTAAAAACAAGAGTAATTCCTGAGAGCACAATGAATGACTGTCATATAGCCTTGTGCAAACTTTCTTCCCACTGGTGAAAGCAACTCTGTTTATGAAAATATCATTGCTCTTCTTTAAACTAAGCTTTAAGGCTCGTGTATTAATTTATGAATGTTCTAGACGCAGGTTTCAGAAAACATGTTTTCTAGACTTGCAACAATGGCTTTCCTTCCATAAGAAAGAAAGAGTATCACATTTATCATGAACCATCGGTTTAGAAAATTTTAGAAACTCAATTGAAGGAGACAGATGGGAAGCGGGTTGCTAATATAGCCTAGCTGTTGAGGTGTGAAGGACAAACATAAATTGTACAAGTAGTTGCTTTATATCTTGACAGCTGAGAAAGAACTCTTAAGAAGATAGAACTGTATGCTGCACAGTACAGCAGCAGCAGATGTTCCAGTACAGAAACAGTGGATGTGCAAGATTAAGAGTATATTAAACTCATATGTTTAATTGAGAAGACAGGTAAGTGTATTACTTTAAAGCATTTCCATTAGAAAAGATTAAATATAAAATGGTTTTTGCTTTAAGCAAATTTTGATTTTCGATTTTGAGTATAGGAAGAACCCTACTAGCCAACTATTTGGGTTTATGTAGAAAAACATTTCCTTAAAAAAACCTGCTTTCTGTGAATGCTTTCTCTGACTGTGTTTTAATTTATATGCTCACATATTAATCTTCTTTGCATTATTTATGCTTATTGGCAGTAACAAAGCTTAAAAAAATTTTTTTCAGCTCAGTGTTTGAAATTTTGTTGAAAATACTTAGATGAGAAACATAGATGGACATTTGATGTAAAAGTTTGTTTTCTTCAACCTCATACTTTTCCTCTATTTCTATGTACATTTTCATACATTTTCTTTCACTGCCAGATATCTAGCCTAACATTCTGCTGATTCATTTCTCCATAAAATTTTCTTGGGTTCTCTCATCTTATAAAAATCATCATTTCTTTTATTTCTTTTTTATCCCACATATTTCTGAATTCATTGTTTCCCAAATTACAGAACTGTTCCACAGTATGTTAATTGGTATGTCATATAAGTGTTTTGTGCTTCAGGAATTGTTCCTCCTTTGTCAGTGTGGTTCTTTTCCAAACCTAAATATGGACTCTCCTTTGAGATCAGTCCTCTCGTTTCCTACAGTCTTCTTCCCTGGCTTACTGCTCCTTATTATGCTTACACTGTTGCCTAAGTTTCTCACCTAGCTTTTCTGGTTGCCTCTTGAACATCTCATTTGCCTTCTTGACATGTGTACTTAACATAGCTACAATAAAGTGTAATTTGACATCTGTTAGGTGCTGAATATTATGAGTTGGAAACCTGTTTTTCCATGGAATCCCTAAACAACTCCTGCCTCTTGCTTTCTGTTTGTGACTTTAGTTTTCAAGCCTTTCTTCTTTATCACATAGAATGATATAGACATCTTTAATTTCCTATTAAATTTATATTTTAACTCTGGTTCATATTTTGTTTTCTTTGAAATAGTCCTACTTGTAGCAGACAGATAGTCATCCCTGTCTCCCTAGCAAAAGGATCTAGCACATTATTTTCATTAAATGTTATTTCAATGATTAAATGCAGAGATTTACATAAGTTGAATAATTTTGCAATTGAAATAAACTAGGTTAACAGATATGTTTTTGACTGTGTCCACTTCATGAAGGCAGTTAGTTCAAATGGGAGCCAGGAGTAAACTTTTCTCCCTGCTCCATTTTCCCCTCCTACACTTCACCTGATAGAAATACAGTGAAAGTGAAAGTGTTATTGGCTAAGTTGTGTGTGACTCTTTGCAACCCCTTGTACTGTAGACCACCAGGCTGGTCTCTCCATGGGATTTCACAGGCATGAGTACTAGAGTGAGTTACCATGTCTTTCCGGGGCTTTTCTTGATCCTCGGATTGAACCACCATGTCCCACATTGCAGGAGGATATTTACTGTCTGAGCTATCAGGAAAGCTGATAAAAAAGGTAGTCCATTATTCTTAGTGGTGGTGATGATTAAGTTGCTAAGTCATGTCTGACTTTTGGCGACGCCATGGACTGTAGCCTGCCAGGCTCCCCTGTCCGTGGGATTCTCCAGGCAAGCCTACTGGAGTGGGTTGCCATTTCCTTCTGCAGGGGGTTTTCCCAAACCAGGGATCAAAACCTCGTCTCCTACATTCCAGGTAGATTCTTTACCAACTGAGCTTTGAGGGAAGCCCTATTTCAGTACATTTTATAAAATATGTGTATATTTATAAAATAAGTCCTTTTAAAGGATTCAGTTAAATTGTTTTCCTCAATCTTAGTTCTTTTTTTTCCCCAGAAGCAATTGATGTCCTTGGCATTGTATACCCAAAACAACGTCTGTATTTTACACTTACTGAAAATGTATCCCATTAAATGTTTCATGTAGTATTTTTTCATTTAAGTCACACAGTCACTTTTTGCAAGACACTTAATGTTACATAGGGGTCTAGATTAGTGGTTCCTGGAATGTGTTCCAGGAACCACTGGGGATCTCTAATTTTTTTTGTGAGAGAATAACTTACATTTTTTCATAAAAATAGTAAGAACTTACTTCTTTACTCTCCTTCCTCTATAACTGTAGTGTAGTAGTCTGTAGTAGTTCTTTTCAGAGGCCAATATGACCAGTTGTGTTTCAAAACAAATGAGGAAGTGGATAGGGGAATACAGCAGTCTCTCTTAAGCTACATATTAGATTCACAGAAAATTCAGTTTTTCTGAAAATATTTTGGTACTAATGATACATTAGCATTAGTAAGTTATAGATTAGTTTTAAATGAAGTGTTGCTTAAACTTTCCATTTAACAGAATATTGGTCATGTGGAGCTGCTTTATATGTATATATATAATAAATATATATTTTTAAATTTGGTATTTGTTCTGTTCAGTGAACTGCTCATTTAAATTCATGACCCATTGTTTGTCTTCCTCCAGTTTTATTATGCACTGTGTAAGTTTAAGGCAAGAGTTTCACGTACTATGAAAAGATTATCATAGTAAGTTCATTGAATACCAGTCATCTCACAGATACATAGTTAAATAGTGGAAAAAATATATTTTTACCTTTGATTATAACTGTTAGGATTTAGTCCCTTGACAGCTTTCGTATGTAACATATAGCAGTGTTCAACTGTTCGTTTAGTCCCTTGACAGCTTTCGTATGTAACATACAGCAGTGTTCAACTGTTCGTCATGCTATACGTTACATCCTTAGTACTTATTTATAAGTGGAAGTTTGTACTTTTAGACTGCCTTTGTCCACTTCCCATTCCCCCAACCACTGCCTCTAGTAACCACAAATCTGATCTGTTTTTCTGTGAGTATGTTTGTTCTAGTTGACCTGCAACACTATGTTAAATCCTTAATACACAATCTATAATGTTTCTGCTTAATCTCTACATTTCAGTGTGATCATCATAGTAAGTCTTGTTACAGTCTGTTGCCACACAAAGATACTGCAGTTACTGACTCTGTTTCCCACACTGTATTCATGCTTATAATTCATTTATTTTGCAGCTGGAAGTTATTACCTGTTAATCTCCCTCACCTGTTCGCTTCCTTTTTCCGTCTTTCACTCATATAACTACCTCTTTCTTCTCTATCACTGTTTTTTTTAATGTTTGTTCATTTGTTTCTTTAGGTACCACATATAAGTGAAATCACAGTATTTGTGATGTTTTGCTAATTCTGATATCATCTATGTTTATACACATCACAAATGGAAGTAGTTAATTCTGTTCTTTTATATGGCTGATGTGCTACATCTTAATCCAGTCATCATCTTAATCCATTCATCTTGGCTGATTCAAATGCTCCTGCAGTGAGCATAGGGTTATATGTATCTCCTCTAATTACTGTTTTATTTTAATAAATATTTAGAAGTGGAATTGCTGGGTCTTATGCAGATCTATTTTTCTTTTTTGAGGAATCTTCATTATTCTCTTCATGGTGGCTATACTAGTTTATATTCCCACCAACAGTGCAAAAGTGTTCATTTTTCTTCACATCCTTGCCAATACTTAACTTGTTGCCTTTTGGGTACTGGCCATTCTGATGGATGTGCCATCTCATTGTAGTTTTGATTTATTTTTCTCTAATAATTAGTGATGTTGAGCATCTTTGTGTGTGTATATTGACTCTCTGTATTTTAGGAAAATGTCTATTCAGATTTTCTGCCCATTTTTTGATTGAGTAGTTTATGGGTTTGATTTTTTTCCCTCCTTTTTTTGGTATTTAATTTTTTTTTTTTTTTTTTTTT
>SJYQ01001221.1:93384-116993 GCA_006410935.1 Redunca redunca
CATTTTAGATATTAACTCCTTATGAGCCATATCCTTTGCAAATGTCTTCTTCCATTCAGCTATGGACCTTTTCATTTTGTTGATAATTTTCCTTTGCTGTGTGAAAGCTTAGTAGTGTGATGTCATTCCAGATTTGTTTCTTTTTACTTCCCTTATGAGAGAAAATATGTATATGAAATACCAATAGTGGTGTCAAAGTGCTTACTCCCTGTGCTTTCTTCTAGAATCCTTATGGTTTCAGGTCTTACCTTTAGATCTTTAAAAGTACTGAGGGTTTTTTGTGTGTGTGTGTACATAATGTCAGAGAGTAGTCCAGTTTGATTGTTTTGGATATAGTTGTGCAGTTTTCTCAACGGTTTTTATGAAAGAGGTTCTCTTTTCTCAATTGTATTATTCTTGCAGTTATAGATTAGTCATATAAACATGGGCAGTTCCCTTGTATGTAACTGTTTTATTTAATTTGCTTGCTTATGTTTACTTATTTGGCTGTACCAGGACTTCGTTGCACCAACTTTTAATCTTTTGTTGTGGCATGTGAACTCTTGGTTGCAGCATGTGGGATCTAGTTCCTTGACCAGGGATTGAATATGGGTTCACTGCATTGGGAGCATGGAGTCTCAACCACTGGACCATGAGGGAAGCCCTATGATTTGTTTCTGATACTATGTTTTTGTCTTTAACTTTTACCATTTTAATTTGTGGTGTTTTCTTGTTTAGGTTTATTCTTTATGGGACTCTCTTTGCATCTTTGACTTGGGTGACTGTTTCCTTTCCCACATTAGGAACGTTTTCAGCTATTAGCTCTTTTAAGTATGTTCTCTGCTCTCTTTCTCAGTCTCTGCTGAGACTCTCTGTAGTGTGAATATCAGTACACTAGAAGTTATCCAACATGACTCTTAAGTTATTCTTTTTTTTTATTCCTTTTTTCTTTTTTCAGTTCAGCATGAGTGATTTGCACTAGTTTCTTCCAGCTCATCAGTTTCTCTGTATCATCTAATCTGCTGTTGATTATTTCTACCATTGCTGTATTATTGTTTGGTCATTGTTTATATTTCCTGGCTGTTAAAAATTTGTGACTTCTCCCTTGTGCATCTATTTTTCTTGCAAGTTGTTTGATCATCTTTATGATCATTTCCTTGGGTCTTTATTGAGTAGATTGCCTGTCTCCAATTTATTTAGTTCCCCTTGAGGTTTTACTTCAATGCATGTGGCAGTTTGGTTATGTTTTCTGACTTTGGATAAGTGGACTTTTTTAGGAGATACTCTATGCATCCCAGCAGAGCTGACTCCTTTCTGCTTACCAGGACTATATGCTGTATGCATACTCACATTGTGGGCTATGTGAGTCTTTCTGTTATGCCAGGGTGACTGCTATGGGTCATCTGGTAGGAATACTTGCCTCAAATCTGGTTGCTTGCCAGGCTCTGCCTTATACAGAAACAGCTGGGTACTCATATATGTGTCTGGTTTTATAGGGGCATCTGGCTGTGGAGTATTAGCAGGTCTTGGAGTTGGTGCTGGTCTAGTAGTGGGCCCAACTGAGTCCCTGGTCTCTGGTAGTAGAGCTTTAGGTATCCTAGAGTTGGTATTGGCAGGCCCGGTTCTGGATGGCTGGCTGTGAAGTCCCATGGGGTTCCAAGTCTGGGGCTTCATGCTAAGGGCTGATGCACTTGTATTTGGAATCAGTTCCCAGGACAGCTGTAGGCTCAAGAACTTTATGGTAGCTGGTCGCCTGGTTGTAGGGCTCTGTCCCTTCCTGGCTAGTTCTTTAGCATGAAACTTCTAAGAACTGGTGTTGCCAGACTGGTGGACAGGCCAGGTCATGGTGCTGATAAGCTAGAAGGAGGATTTCAGAATGATGCTTCTTGCCAGCACCACTACTACATGGTAGACCAAAGCTCCCTAAAATGGGTGCCTCCAGTGACTATGTCTCCAGATTGAGCTCCCATTTGCCTCCTGCCTCTCTGGGGTTGTCTCCCAAGATTAGGTATCTGCAGGCTGTTCTGACCTAGGTGTCTTTCAAACTACTGCTTTTGTTTGTGCCTTTTAAGAAGGGAGTCTATTTCCTGTAGCCCTTTGGGTGTCCTTAAAGTAAGGCCCACTGGCTGTCAAAGCCAAGTATCCTGGGTACTTGTACTCCTAGTGCAAGAATTACTGGCTGTGGAGCCTGATGTGGTGCTTCAATTCTTTCTTCCTTAGTTCTGCAGTTGTGATTATCCTGCCACTTCTGGGTATGTGTAGGTCTCGATGGTTCTGTATATCCACCCCTTCTCTCTTGTCTTTTCATAATTTTTACTTTATATTATTTTAGTTGTGGAAGCCAATCTTTTCTTATCAATACTTACTCTGTAAATAGATAAAATTTTGAAGTGTCCATAAGAGGAGCTGAGCTGAGGGTCTTTCTATTCCTCCATCTTAGCTACCTTCAACTGACACTTTTTTCTTAATGATTTTAAAGCTTTAGTTTTATGTTTGTGTAAAAGTGATTTGCTGATTACTTGTACTGGAGATAACCTTCTTTCAGTTTGTGAGTTTTCTTTTAGCTTTGTTTCTACCGTATTTTGTTGAGTGGAACTTAATAGATAATTTTAAAGAAATCTTGGGTGACTTTTATGTTTTTTCTATCTTCAATAAATTTCCTGCCTGCCACAGGTCTTTAAAGTTTTCTTTTAAAAAGGTATGTATAGATTATTAGCATATCTAGAATTTTTTTTGGTATTTTTGATGTTAGATTATGATACTATTTTTTTTTAATATAGTAAACTTTCTGCCACTGATCTGTAATTCAGGTATAAAATTGCTCTAGTTTGGTGCCATTGGTCTGTTCATATCTGTACACAATGTTTTTAAAACTAACTTTGTAATAAAATCTTAGTATATATTCTTTTTTTTTTTTGCATTGGGGAGTATATATTCTTTTCTTCAGAATTGTTTTAGTTGTCTTTCTCACTTAGCTTTTTCAATTGAAAAAATACTAATTTTTGTATTTGCAACAAATATATAGTGTATATGAGCACATGTATACCTTTTATGAAAGTGACTTGTCTGTTTCCATCAGTTCAGTTCAGTCACTCGGTCATGTCCGACTCTTTGTGACCCAAAGGACTGCAGCACGCCAAGCTTCCCTGTCCATCACCAACTTTTGGAGCTTGCTTAAGCTCATGTTCATCTAGTTGGTGATGCCATCCAACCATTTTGTCCTCTGTCATCCCCTTCTCATGCCTTCAGTCTTTCCCAGCATGAGGGTCTTTTCTAGTGAGTCAGTTCTCTCCTCAGGTGGCCAAAGTATTGGAGTTTTCAGCAGCATCAGTCCTTCCAATGAATATTCAGGACAGGTTCCCTGATGCTGGGAAAGACTGAAGGCAGGAGAAGGGGATGACAGAGGATGAGATGGTTGATGGCATCACCAACTAGCTGAATGAACGTGAGTTTAAGCAGGCTCCAGGAGTTGGTGATGAACAGGGAAGCTTGGCATACTGCAGTCCTTTGGGTCGCAAAGTTGGATAATGTAATTATACATACATTATATATTATCCCCCCATCCCTGTAGTTCAAACAGGGTAAAGAATCTGCCTGCAACACAAGAAACCAGGGTTTGACCTCTGGGTTGGGAAGCTTCTCTGGAGAAGGGAATGGCAAGCCAATGCAGTATTTAAAAATAAAGAAGAACCACATTAGAACCATATTAAAAAAGAGAAAAATGTGTAGACAATGTTAGTAAGCATGTCCTTGTATTTCTTCTTTGACCTGTCTGCACAGTGTTCTTCTGCCAATTTGCCTACTCAGAAAGTCCTCCAGTGTATCTAGGAAGGTCTCTGTACCTGTTGGGTGCAGTGTAGCATCAATTCAAACTCAGTTCTTGCCTTACTCCAGCTTATACTTGCTCCCAAATGCACAGTTGCCCGTAAATCCACAGTCCAAGGCTAATTGTGGTGATTTAATTGCCCACATCTGCTGCTGGAGTGAATTCCCTTCCTCCTCTTTGCTCACACAGCCAGCCCCTGGTTTTCTGCTTGGTTTGTCGCATGCCTCTGCTTGGACTGCCCTCCAATATCTATTCCTCACTCAGACTTAGGAGGGTCAAAGCAGAAACTTATTAGGGCTCAGGTGCTCAACTGGACTGGGGAGAGGGAGGGGGACAGCACACACAGTGGTGTGTGTAGCGTGTCTGGTGTGGCCAGGAACTGCCGGAAGTCACCATGGTCTGAGGCAGGTGGCTGGCTTCCCAGGGGAGTTGTCTGCAAGTCGTGGGTCCCTCAGCAGAGTTGAGCCCCTCAGGCTCTGTGGAAGGTATGGGCAGCAACTTGTCCTGGCTCACAGCTTGGTGACAGCTATGGCTACTGGGGTCAAGATTGCACACCTCTTGTTCTCCACCTCTAGCCCTAGCAGTTGTCAGGTGGCCATGGTGGTACTCTCTCCTCTAGGATCATAATCTGTAGTCCATATAGTCTTGGCCTCTGTCACTCATGCTGGATTTAGTGTAATGTACCTCTAGGGTTACAGTCCACTGAGGCCCTTACTGCCTACTTGAACATCGAGTTGCATTCTGCAACTTGTGGAATTAGAACATTCGCATGGCAATGATCTTTTTGTCTCTCTGTAATGCTCAAGGTTTTCCCTAGATTCCATCAGCTGTGTCTTCCTAGCCCCTCAGTATATCCTCACAACAAACAGCCAACCCCAGTTCTCTGCCTGGAGTCTGAAGCCTGAGCTTGAGTACCCAGCCCAGGATTGCAAGCCAGTTCTCTGCTGAGAAGTGTTACTCAGCAGTGATCTCTGTGGTTAGTTTTCTCCATTTTTGCTTTCAGAGCACCTGCACTGCCCTCTGAGGTTCTGAAGCTCCCCCTGTCCCCTACCTTGAGTGTGCAGAAACTATTCATCCTTCAGGACTCCCTACCTCAGGTGCAGGTCATGTCCTGAAATTATTTGTGTCTTCTTTTATCTTTATTTTTCACCTTAGCTCATTCTGAGGAGATTGGCTTGCCTTTCTGGAAGGCTGGGGTCTTCTGTCAGTGTTAAGAGGTATTCTGGTGGAGTTCCACATGCAGATGAATTTTTGATGTTTCTGTGGGGAGATTCTCTCTGCCATCTTGAAAATTCCTCTATAGACTTTTTAAAGTCCTTTCATAATGTTTTGTTAATCATCATTATAATCTTTTCTCTTGACATTAAACACTCTGTTGTGTGTCGTCAACACTGTTCTTTGTTTGTGGTTTAAGTCACTCAGTCATGTTCTACTCTGTGATTTTTATGCACTGTAGTCCCCCAGACTCCTGTGTCCATGGAATTCTCCAGGCAAGAATACTGGAGTGAGTTGCCGTGCCCTCCTCCAGGGTGTCTTTCCTACCCAAGAGTCAGATCTGTGTCTCTGGCAAATTCTTTACTTTTTTAGCCACCAAGGATGCCTCCCATTACTAGTACAATTTTTTTAATTCATGTATTAACTCCCTGTGATAATATCTGTGGCCCACATTGTTTCTGGCCAAGCTGCACCTTGAAGGGTCCTTGTTCTCTGACCAAGAGTTTGAGCTTGGACCCCTGACTCTGAAAGTGCTGATCCCTAACCACAAAGCCCGGAGTTCTCAGTACATAATATTTTGTCCTAAATTTGATGAAAAAGTTTGAAACTCAGTGCTGGGGTCCAGTCCTGGTGGGTCCAGGGTAATTTGAAGGGGAGACGGAGTAGGCGTCCTGGGAAAGAACTTATTTAATTACAGATATAAACAGAGATTAGAAAAGGATAGTGAAGTAGGAAAATTAGTGGAGAAAAAGAGGCTAAATAACTTGGTTTACATGGAATACCAATAAAACTCCAAGACAAGGAATTTGCACCATCTACGTAGGCCACTGGCGCCCACTTGAATAGCAGAGGGTGCCCCACCTTGGGCTCCCTCTCACGTGGGTCTCAAAAGCCATGGCAAGTAAGTAGACATGGCGAGCATCCATGCTCCAGATGGGAATTCAGCCAGAAGGGGAAAAAAAGAGCGGCACGGGGGAATCAGTCTTTCCAGAAACTGATCCATTTTCTTTATTTTCAGATTTGCTCATATACATTTTTTACACATAGAGACAAATGGGAATTTTAAAGTCACGCGGGAATCAGCAGTCCTGACCTTTATCAAAATCAGGTGCTTCATATAAATGTATACAAAAATATCTTAGGGGTTTTACATCATCTTCTGGCCATGAGGCCTGCTGACATTTTATGGCCCTTTCTGATAACGGTCAGTCAACCAGAAAACTTATTTTTTCTAGGGGTGATTTTTTTCTTAAACGAGGCGCCACCCTCTGAAGGTACCAGATAAAGTTGCATTCCTATAGGGTGAGGGTGCAGGGGGTTATAATCAAGAAAAGAAATTTACTTAGCCTAAGGTTTAACATGATTAATATCAAAGGTTAATACTTATTTTTCCCATATGCTAGTTATATTCATTATAAGGGCAGGGAATATGGAGATTTAGCAGCAAATATTGGCTCAACAAATGAAAAACCCTTCACCAGTGTAGTTTCTAATCAACCCACTATACTATACTAATAATTTTCTAACTTCTCAAAAGAATTTGTATTTAGAAAGTTTAAAGCATCTTGTGTCTCTCACGGTTAGGGAAGTCACTCAGTCGTGTCCAACTCTTTGCAACCCCATGGACTGTAGCCCAACAGACTCCTCCATCCCTGGGATTTTGGCAAGATATTGGAGTGGGTTGCCACTGGGAGGCTGTAAACAATCACATGTGGCCAGACGAACCTGCTCAGACAGGCTTGAGAACTTTCAGAGGAGTTTGTAAGTTGAAACACACTTGTCACGCCCAGGAAGGTTTATTAACTGGAGCTGTAGGTTAACTCCTTCTCCAAGAGAGGTGGGGGACAGCCCCCTGTAAAGTCAGAGGTGTAGGTGAGAGCATAAAGCAGTAAAGTAGGCAGATTCTGGTTTTGGGGGTAGATGCTCGGGAACAGGGGGTCTCCTGAGGCTCAATCCCGCCTTTGCGTAATGCCAAGCCTCTTACCTTATGACCTTTGCTACGGGCAGAGTTCCTCACACTGGCTCCCGGCAACTCAGGGGATTGAAATGCTTAATCTTAGTGAAGGTAGAGTTTAGTTTTATCATCTGGTTCCAGAATCTATATTTACACTGCTTAAACATATACTATTCTGTACGTTGGTTTTCATAGGTATCTTGCAAACCTTTGTTAAATATATTGTGTTATACTTTTTATAACAGTGTATCTTAGGGAATAGTTATATAGCCTATAACTTTCATAGACTTAGGGAATAGCAGTTTTTTAAATGTAATAATTTTTGGTTATAATTTATAATACTTTTGATGAGCAAAAATTGATTATGCATCCTTGTAGTATTACATGCATGAATGCATTGCAGATTCTGAGGTGTCTTTCCCACTTATAGGTCAACATCTCTGAAATTGAAATGCCTTTTACAGTTGATGGGGTCTTAAAAATCATTCCTGTTCAGAAAGCATACATGATATACTTTATCACAACCCTCAGTATTCAGAAACTGTTTATTTTGTATCTCTTCATTGGAAAATAGCTGTGCTGCTGCTTCCTGTCAGACAGTATCACTGAAGGTAGAATAAATTGCTGTTGGAAGAGTTTAAAGAAGTTAAAAAGCATTGAGGTGGTTTCACTGTTTGATAGTTCAGTCATATGATACATTGTATCATGTATGATGATAATATAGTCTTTTTATTACAAAATTTCCAGTTTGAATGGTAACTGCTTAACTTCAGCAAAAATGATTTTAATCAAAAAATACAGTGCTATCATTAAAGTTTATGACTTCTTTGACATGAAAGGAAGTTCTACAAATGATAATTAAGGGGTATTTCTTTATGAACATTTTTGTCAGGAGAACGTTATTTTTTAACATACTGAATATTGAATAGCTTTGAGAAGAACTGGTAGCCAGGGTAGGCCCTGAATGAGATGTGAAAAAGTTTTAATATTTTAAATGAATTTCTTTAGGTTAATTTTTCACACACTGAACTCCCAATATGTATGTAAAATTTTAGCTTACGACAAATTTATATCAGTTTATTTAGCAGTAGCTTTTCTTAGTGGTACATGAAGTCATAGTTCATCTAATATTTGAGAGTATCTGTAGAGTCTGTGATATCCAGTGTAATACTAGTTAATGGTCTTGTTGTAGGAAGGGAGGCCCCCTCCAGGGCCCCAAGAGTGGGCTTTTGTCTAACCGTGGGGAAAAAATGTCAAGAGACATGTGCTGACAAAGCAAGAGACTTTATTGGAAAAGGGCACCCAGGCAGAGAGCAGCAGGGTAAGGGAACCCAGGAGAACTGCTTTGCACATGGTTCAGTCTCAGGTTTTTGGTGATGGGGTACATTTCCGGGTTCTAGCCAATCATTTTGACTTAGAAGCCTTCCTGGCAGCACACATTGCTGAGCCAAGATGGCTGCTTGCAGGAGGAATTCGGGAAGGTGGTCAGACACATGATGTTTCCTTTTGATCTTTTGTGAACTCTTCTAGTTGGTGATGAGTTACTGCATTCCTTACCAGGACCTCCTGTCATAAAATAACTCATGCATATGGTTACTAGGGTGTCTGACCAGAGTGGGTGGTTTCACTCCCCTAACAACTCCCCCATGAGGCTTCATACTCAAGATACTTCTTGAGAATTGGGGCAGAGGTCTCTTTATTCCATAACTTCTTCCTGCTGTGCATGGACATACTCCTCCCTAGTAGAGCAGAATCTCTACCTGATCTTAGTTGAGGTGTTCCATATCTGAAACCAGCTTCCAGCCTTGTAGTAACATCATTTTGGCTTGGAACAGTTGGAGTCTACTGGAGATAATCTTTATAAGGAGTTGGAGTATACAGGGGCCAAATAGGAGGGCTAATAAGATAGTAATCACTGGACCTAGAGATGGTAGGAGCCAAGAAAGGAAAAAGGAGAACTCCACACACCTGTTGAACTCAAATCCTATATATTTGTGGCCTGTTTCAAAAACCCCTTGATACCTTGCTTGGCTCTGCCAAGACTGGTTATAACAAACAGCATTCTTCCTTTAGATGGAGGCACGTGCTCCCCTGCCCTGCAGTCAGTAAATCTAGGGCCTAACTATTTTGTAGTACCACTGTGGCTGGGGAGTCTTAACTGGAATCATAGATGTTGGAGGAGCCTCACAGTTTTTTCTGTGAATACAGCAGTGTCAGTAAAACGTTGGTGAAATTTATGTAAATAAGTTCTCTTAGTGGCAGCTCCTGTCAAACCAGCAGTCAGTCCTAATGCCAGGAAAAGGAGGGGTAAGTACTACGGCACCATGTATCCTTTGGTGGATATGTACTGATAAAGGCAAGGAGGTATTACTACTTCAGACCAGATCTTCATGGGGGATGAGATACCCTAGGGAGCAACTTCCTGACCAAAAAGGTGGCAGAGATAAATAAGCTTTATCCCCACATGTGAAGTAAACATCATGACTGGGTTCAAGTTGGCAATAAAATGGGTTGGCCAAAGGGGAACAGGATTTCCATCTACCTTAAAACTGAAGCCAAGGTGCACTGGGTGACAGCATAATGAAAAACGGGCAGCCCTTTAGCTGCTGGGAGGGGACTGTCACTCCACTTGCTACAAAAATGGCAGCAGTGAGGCATTTAGGAAGGATTCAGGTGTTGTGACAGATTCTGGGATTTGTCATTAAGGTAGAGAGTATTTCCTTTAGGTTCCCACCATAGGGTTAGGTTTCTAGGGGTAGGGACCCCTACAAGGGAGTAACGGGTTGGAGTTGCCTGTCCAATTTAGAAACCAGGATAGATGGGTGTGGTTTTTCGGTTGTCCAGAACATGATTTTTGAGACTGGCTAATAGCATCCAACCTAGACAGTATATTCAAAAGCAGAGACATTACTTTGCCGACTAAGGTCCATCTAGTCAAGGCTACTATTTTTCCTGTGTTCATGTATGGATGTGAGAGTTGGACTGTGAAGAAAGCTGAGCGCCAAAGAATTGATGGTTTTGAACTGTGGTATTAGAGAAGACTCTTGAGAGTGCCTTTGACTGCAAGGAGATCCAACCAGTCCATTCTGAAGGAGATCAGCCCTGGGATTTCTTTGGAAGGAGTGATGCTGAAGCTGAAACTCCAGTACTTTGGCCACCTCATGTGAAGAGTTGAGTCATTGGAAAAAACTGATGCTGGGAGGGATTGTGGGCAGGAGGAGAAGGGGACAACAGAGGATGAGATGGCCGGATGGCATCACTGACTTGATGGACATGAGTCTGAGTGAACTCTGGGAGTTGGTGATGGACAGGGAGGCCTGGCGTGCTGCGATTCATGGGGTCGCAAAGAATCAGACACTGCTGAGCGACTGAACTGAACTGAATAGTATACAAGGAGAGCCTCATGTTCCAGGATAGGTATAGCATGTTAATTCTGCTTGAACTTCGTAGTTTTCAGACTCTGGGCTGAATTGTAATAACCTAGAGAAATTTCTAGATCCTGGTTTTCTCCATTAGTTCTGACATTGAAGGTTACCTGACACTCAGTTGTCCAGAATTCCCAGTGTCTCCCCTGTTAGGGAGTCACTTTTTAGACAGACAGGGAAGGTCTCTTGGGAATGTCAGCAAAGAGAGAAAATAAGGGCTTGGATGGGATTGCAGTTATCATGGGAGCATACATAGACAGCTATTGCTGATACCAAGGCAGGAGGTTTTTTCTTCCCTTTTACCCAAAAGGCCATCCCACAACCAGCTGGGATGCACTGGGTGACAGCATGTAGGTGGACTGGAACGGTGGGCTGTTGATAGCTGGGTTGGATATATCCCCAACTTCTGCAGCTAATGCAGATCCAGCAAGGTTGGTTAGGTTGAGTTGAGAAACAGTGTGGTTTCCAAGCTTTTTTGCGTCATTTAGGGAGAGATTAATAGCTGTACAGAGAGACATGATCTGGAAGAGAAGGAACATCATAGGATGCGTTTTACTTATCTGAGGGAGATTTGATGGGGTTCCCGCTGAACAAGAGTCTGAGGTCTTCAGTATGTTCATAGGAATAGTTGTCTCCTTCTTGTTTTGGAGTCTCAGTCCCTGTCTCTCTCTCCTTTAGGCCGTAGGATTTTTTTCTAGAATTGTGGACCCCAGGCAGGTAGACCCTTCACTTTTACAGCAGTTGAGGTTGTCTTGGACAGCTGGCTTAGACTCCCTTTCTCTTGCCAAGTCTTTACTAATACTTGGTCCTTCAGCCCTACTTAGGGATTTTTCAGGTTCTCCTGTGTTCTCCATATTGTTAAAGTTCTTATTGAAATGCTGCTAAGTCAATTACATGTTTTAGGAGTGCATTTGTGTCCTCCTTAAATAATAAATCAGAAGGATGGGATTCCATACATCATTTCATAGGGGCTTAATAATAGTGGCTGTATACCCTCATGAAATTAAAAGACGCTTACTCTTTGGAAGGAAGGTTATGACCAACCTAGATAGCATATTCAAGAGCAAAGACATTACTTTGCCAACAAAGGTCCAATGGATGTGAGAGTTGGACTATGAAGAAAGCTGAACGCCAAGGAATTGATGTTTTTGAACTGCGGTGTTGGAGAAGACTCTTCAGAGTCGCTTGGACTACAAGGATATCCACCCAGTCCATTCTACAGGAGATTAGCCCTGGGTGGTCATTGGAAGGACTGACGCTAAAGCTGAAACTCCAATACTTTGGCTAACTCATGCGAAGAATTGACTCATTGGAAAAGACTCTGATGCTGGGATGGATTGGGGGCAGGAGGAGAAGGGGACGACAGAGGATGAGATGGCTGGATGGCATCACTGACTCGACAGACATGAGTCTGAGTGAACTCTGGGAGTTGGTGATGGACAGGGAGGCCTTGCGTGCTGCGATTTATGGGGTTGCAAAGAGTTGGACATGACTGAGCAACTGAACTGAACTGAACTGTACCCTCATGAGGGCTATGAATAGCATATAGATCTATTTATTATGTGTTTCTTGACATAGTTTGGCCAGAGCCCTTTTAAGGATCTGGTTGGCTCTCTCCACCTTCCCTGAGACTTTATGGCGCCAGAATGAATGGAGACCATGTTTGATTTCTAAGCATGCAGCCAAGTTCTGGGATACTGTGCCTGTAAATCAGGGCCTGTTGTTGCTCTGAAGTAATTGGGGTGGCCCAAACCTAGGCACTGTCTCCTTTAGCAGAGCTTTACAGATTTCTGTAGCTCTCTCTGTCCTTGTAAGGAATGCTTCAGTCCATTCTATGAATGTGTCAACAAGGACTAGCAAATAAGAGAATCCTTGGGTCTTTGGCATGGCTGTAAAATCCATCTGCCAGCCCTCTTGTGGGTGTGATCCCTGATGTTGGACAGGTTTAATTAGAGGAGGTGGCAAGGTTCGGGTTTTTGGATTATTTCTTAGACAGGCATCACAATTCTGTGTGACGTGTTGAAGAGCCTTAGCCAACTGGGGGTGGTAGAGAATGGACTTGAGTAAGGTTTCCAGCTTATCTCTTCCAAAATGGGTACTTTTATGTAGAGTTAGTAGTTTTCCAAACCTGAGAGTCAGGGAGTGTTATTTGGCCCTGATCAATCTGGAACCACCCATGTCTCCCAGCCCTGGCTGGCATATCAGGAATGTTTCTCTGGGCTATAATTTGGAGTCAGGGTTTCCTTGGAGGGGAAAGGGGCAGATAGCAGTGACAGTGTAGCTTCCCTAGAGGCTATTTTTGCCTCTTGATCAGCTTTCTTATTTACTGGGTCTCCTTTTCTTGTCCCTTTCGGTGATCTTTGCAGTGGAAACAGCTAATTTAGCAGGAAGTTTGCCTCCAGGAGCCTGAGAATGAGCTCTTTGTGTTTAATAGGAGAGTTTCGAGGACTGGGTATCCATCTTTCCTTCCAAATTGCTGCTTGGGTATGCAGAATGAGGAAAGCATATTTAGAGTCTGTATGTACATTAATCCTCTTTCCTTCGCCTAATTCCAAGGCCCTTGGTCAGGGCAGAAAGTTCATCTTTCTGGGCTGAGTGCTTGGGAGAAGAGACCCACTTTCCCTAGTTTCTTCTAGGCTTACTACAGCATATCCTGCTTTGCTCTCTCGTTTTTCTGCAAAACTACTGACATCTGTGTATCTGTTTTTCTTTGGGTCAGATTAGGGTGTTTCCTGATAGGTCAGGGCAAGAAGAGTTTAACTCACCTATGATTTGAATGTGATGGTGGTCAAAAGGGAAGTATGGAGATCTGGCTTTAAGGTGGTTGTATTTTAAAGTCTGACACTCCCTTAATTTCATTTCTGGCATGTCAAGGAGGAGGGCTTGTTATTGGGTGATCCCTTCCCTTGTCATCCATCTTATCCATTTTAAATTCCAATACTGCTTGCACCTGGTAAGGCATACATACACTGTGGTGGGCTGACCAGGGTCAGCTTAGATGCCTCTTTAACCATAAATGTGGTGACCGCTACTGTCCAGAGGCAAGTGGGCCACTCTCAGGCCACCTCATCTAGTTGTTCTTAGAGGTAAGCTATAGGTTGTAATTCAGGACTTATCATTTGGCCTGACATCGCAAGAGCAGTTCCTACCCTTTCAGAGACATACAGCCTGAAAGGCTTTTCCAGGTTTGGGAGGCCTTGGACTGTAGTGACAGATGCTTTCAGGACATTAAAGGCAAACTTTCTGGCCTCATCCCAATCAAGTGGCTCCTCCTCTTTCCCTCTTTAAATTCTCATATAGGGGTCAGGCCAGATTCAGGGATCCAGACCTGGCAAAACCCAGTCATTCCTAAAAATCCCCTAAGCTGTTTTCTTGTTTGGAGGTATTGGGTATTTAAGGTGAGGGACTTCCTCTGGAGGTCGAACATTCTTTTCCCTTTTATAAATCCAGGGTATCTTAATGTGGGTTAAATTAATCTGAGTTTATTTGGGGGATACAGGATAACCCTTTTTCATAGAGGAACTTTAAAGTTTTAATAGTATCCATTTGAGAGCTGGAAAATCTGGGCTTAGCTATAAGCAAGTCATCCACAAAGTAGATTACTGTTCATAAGGTTAATTCCCTTAGTTCTGTCCCCAAGGAAGTCCTGAAAACGTGAGGGCTGTCCCTAAACCCTTGTGGTAGTTGACTCCAGCAAAGTTGTATGCCTTCTTTTATTCTTGGGTCCCACCACTCAAAGGCAAAGAGCTTTTGGCATTTTGGAGGAGGATGGCTGCTGCTGCTAAGTTGCTTCAGTCGTGTCAGACTCTGCAACCCCATAGACGGCAGCCCACCAGGCTCCCCTGTCCCTGGGATTCTCCAGGCAAGAACACTGGAGTGGGTTGCCATTTCCTTCTCCAGTGCGTGAAAGTGAAAAGTGAAAGTGAAGTCGCTCAGTCGTGTCCGACTCTTGGTGACCCCATGGACTACAGCCTTCCAGGCTCCTCCATCCGTGGGACTTTACAGGCAAGAGTACTGGAGTGGGTTATGGAGAGGAATGCAAATTAGAGCATCCTTAAGGCTCAAGACTGAGAAGTACTTAGCATTGGGACTACAGGTTGGATGGGAACCACAGCTTCATTAACAGCTCTTCGATCCTGGACAAACCAAAAACATCCATCCAGTTTCTTAACAAGATTGGGGTATTGCAGGGAGACTCACAGGTGATTAGACTTAGTTATTTGTTAACTAATGGTCTAAGATGCTTGAGAACTCCTGGTTTTAGGGGATAATTGTCTTTTCCAGGGTTAGGGAGCATTTGGCCTCAGAAGAGTCTTCACTGGTGGGACATTTATGGCTAGCCATGGCTGGAAACATCCCACATCTGAGGGTTAATGTCGTCTAAGAAAGGGTAGACTCTTCCTTTTCTACATCTGACTGCAGACATTCAGACACCAGGCAAAGGAAATGACCAGTTTTAGCTATCCGCAAGTCACTCTGGTCTGGAGGTGGCAAAGAAGTTCTCTCCCCAGTAGCGGAGCAGGCAGCCAGACATATGTAAGAAGGGATGGGTCCCTTACCAGTTGCCCACCTTACAATGGAGGAGCTTAGTAAAATTTTGGCTTTGGGGTTTTCCATCTACCCCGTCACCATTTTAGTCAGGGAGTCTAAAGGTCCTAATCAGAAAGGAAGAACAGAGAAGGCAGGCCCATGTCCAAAAGAAAGTTCACATCCTTACCTTCTGTTTTTAGAGTCACCCAAGGGTCAAGAGGAATGATCTGGATCTCACCATCCATGGGGGTTTCTAGAGCCCCTGACATTCGGTCTGGGTTACCCAGGACTGACACAGAGGGAGTAAGTGGAGGTGTCTCCTTATGCCTTCCCTTAGGGTGATATGGACACTGCCCTTTCCAATGCCCATCCTCTCTACTGTAGGCACAGTGGGCGCATCTTAGTCATGGTGGATTCTAAGATCCTTTTTTCTTCCGTGCTCTTATTTGACTCTCATAGTGGCAGGATGAATCAAGGCCAGGATTTTAGCCTGTTGTCAGGTCATGTCTTGCATCTGCCTCTCTATTCTTCTATCCTTTTGAGCTTCCTTTTGCTCCCTTTTGGCTTTCTATCCCGGCCCCTATTTAAAAATACCCTATTTGCCGCCGCCACCGTGTGAGAGACTGGGGTCTCTGGTTCTTTTCCTAGCTTTTACAATTTTCTCTTTATGTCTGGGGCTGCCTTGCTTATGAAGAAATGGGCCGACAGGGCTCTTCCTTCCATATTTTGTAGATCTGCTTGGGTAAAGTTTTTAAAGGCCTCTTTGAGTCTTCCTAAAAATCTGGATTTTCATTCTTTCCCTGTGTAACCTCTGTTACCTTATTATAATTAATAACTTTTTGGACACCTGGGACCGTTTTAGACAAGTCATGAGGTGTCTTAGGGATTCCTTTCCTGCCCTTGTATTAGAATCCCACTCTGACTCAAGGGATTATCTCTTCTGCAGGGGTCAGACTGACATCCATCTGCTGCTTTCATCGGCCACTTTTCTAGCCTGATTGAGGTTTCTAGGTATTTTTCTCATCATTATAACACTGGGTGGGGATGACCATATCCCTCCCAGTGGGCCAAATGTGACCCAGTGGGGTATCTAAAGGGAAGCTAGGCTTATTTCCTGTTTCAACAGTGGTATAGTTTGTAATTAATTCCCAGGGGATCAGTCTAAGCTCTCTCTTGGTCCCAAATTGCCTGATTATACATGCACCCAAGGAAATGTTCAGTGGTAAGGCCAATCATCAGGGCTGTAGGACAGGTCCTGAAAGGTGAATTAACCCCGCGGTACATGTCTAGGGTGTTAATTTTCACCCAGCACCAGGTGTGACTGTACTCAACCCATCAGTCACTTACACGTGGAAAACATTCAGCCAAATGTGCAGTCAAAGGTTGAATTTAAAGAGACAGGGCACCCAGTGGAGGGCTTCTAATGCCTGATTTTCTCCCCAAGAGCAGAAAGCAC
Source organism: Redunca redunca (assembly GCA_006410935.1). Taxonomy (NCBI): domain Eukaryota; kingdom Metazoa; phylum Chordata; class Mammalia; order Artiodactyla; family Bovidae; genus Redunca; species Redunca redunca. The sequence continues at coordinate 109,770 of SJYQ01001221.1, forward strand.
AATTAATGGGGAGGAGAGAGTGTATCCTCTCAGAAAATCTCTTATAAAGACCCAGAACTTCAGGCCTGAGTATTCACAGAGTAAATGGAAATACCTTTCGTCTTCAAAGAGAGGAAAAGAGGCCAGGTTAAAAGAGAAGGATTGAGGAGAAAAAAAGAAGTCTAAGAGTGGGAGAGAGAAAGGGGAAAAAAACAGGTGACCTTACAGAAGTCAGCAGCCACCTGCAGATACCCAGGCGTTATGGGACTTTTCCCTGGGCTTCCAGAGAAGGGAGGACTGGAACTTGGCCCTACCAAAATCAGAATTTGAGTTCTCTACCAGGAGGAGGAGATCAGCTTCCAGTCCTCAGCTTAGGCTGAGGCCCTTCGACCAGATTCCTTCATTCGGGACTAGCGCATAGGAAAAAACAGGATAGGATAGGAGGGGTTGAAAAGAGGGGTGAGATAGAAGAGGTCAAAAAAATCTCTTGTTCCTTACCCAGTTTGGGCACTCTGACAAATTGTCCATGTCAGGAAGACCAGGGGCAAAAGGGGCACTCTGACAAGTTGTCTGTGTCAGGAAGACCAGGGATAAAAGGGTCCCAGTTACAGCTGCTGGATCGAGTCTGTCGGCAGGTGAGCTGGTCTTGGAGTACCCTGAGAGGCTGGGATGTCAGCCGCAGTAAAAAGAAAATGGTCCCTTTGTGGTTGCCAGTTGTTGTAGGAAAGGGGGTCCTCCTCCAGGGCCCCAAGAATGGGCTGTTTTCTGACACTTGGAAAAGAATTGTCTGAGGAGATATGTGCTGGCAAAGCAAGAGACTTTATTGGAAAAGGGCACCTGGGCAGAAAGCAGCAGGATAAGGAAACTCGGGAGAATAGTTCTGCCACGTGGCTTGCAGTCTTGGGTTTTATGATGATGGGATAAGTTTCCAGTGGTCTCTGGCCCTTGTATAATGGCTGTCTGATATCTGTCTAGTTGAATCCTCCCTTCTTCTGTGTTATAGTCCCAGTTAGGCTTATCAGTGGGGAAGAGTTGCTCTATCCACACTTCTGGATTTGCAACACCTTCTGGAACCATCTCTCAGAACCATTTTTTTTTTTGCTTCTGTGTTAATCCTATATCTCTCCTCAGTATTGAAGAGAGATGTCAATAATTACATGACATCATCCCATGTTGGTTGATGGGTGCAAAAGGTGATTTCCATCGACCTAGTCATACCTGTGGGTCTTCTGAATAAGGGGGCAGGGTATACTTGTCAGTTTAGTATGTCAGTTGATGAGAAGGCTGATAGTAATAAGCTACAGGAGCTTGATGGTAATTACTTGTCCTCCCCTTGCAGCAGAGGTTCTTGGACTTCTCTAAGAGGCATCTGTTGTGGTGCCTTTTCCCTCGGCTCTCTGCTGTAGCAGTCTCTGGTTAATCCCAATATCTCCCTCCCCTCATACAGTAGTACTTAGCGGGAGCAAAGGATTGAGCTTGGGTTACATAACGTCAGCAGTGGTTGAGTCCAGTGGGTTGTAGCTTGTTTTGTTGCCCCTTCAACTAAGGTCGGAGTTTGCCGGAATGGCAGCTCCTGTACAACCTGTGAGGCTGTCGGGAGGACTGGTGAAGGTGGAGGTGCTGGGATGCTTACCGGCCTCTGGTCAGTTCTCTGTGGGGAGGCTCTTGGCACTGCAGGAACATTGGTTGGTGGGATCATCATCCAGTATAGTGCCGTGGGAAGTTCTTCCCCATCTCTGGATCCTGTAAGATCTCCTTTTCATCTTTGGTTACCTTTTAGGCCATTAATATCTTCTCTTCTCCATTTTGGATATGAAATTGAGTCCATTTTGAGGGGCAGGCGGGGGTGGGGTGGTCCTGGGCTATGCCTAGCCAAGAGTTTTATGTATGGGAACTGATTGGGCTGTTCAGGTTTTCCTGTAACTATGGCATGAAGAAGAAGTGAAGTGAAGTCGTTCAGTCATGTCTGACTCTTTGCGACCCCGTGGACTATAGCCCACCAGGCTCCTCTATCCATGGGATTCTCCAGGCAAGAATACTGGAGTGGGTTACATTTCCTTCTCCAAGGGATCTTCCTGAACCAGGGATCAAACCCAGGTCTCCCGCATTGGAGGCAGATGCTTTAACCTCTGAGCCACCAGGGAAGCCCAACTATGGCATAGACTGTCTTTATTAAATTTAAGTCCATGATGCACTCTGGTGGTCAGCTGACTCCCATTGCAGGCCATTCAACCTAGCAGAGAATGCAGAGCTGGTTGGGCGTCATCTTTGTCCTGTAGTCTCCATTAAATCCCTTTTTGAAGTTTTTAATCATGTTTTCTAGTACAGTTGCCTTAGATCAGCTTCCTTCCATTTATTCTACTTTCTTGTTGATATTTCTTTCTTGGTTTGAGAAGCACTCAGTGTCCCAGGTATTTTGGTATTTCCACTAGATAAAACACGTAAACTGCTAGTCTGCCTCTTGTCTAATAGGATCAAGAAGGGTCTTACCTGCTAAGTCCCAGCGGTTGCAGGGAATCAGGTGTTGTCTTTTTTGCTGCCTTATTCGTTTGTTTATGGCTTGTGTAGTCTTATTAGGAAGTATATGTTGCTAGGACTTTATCCATGTTTTGTAGGTTATCCAGTATGTTGACATGTACCTATTCTAAGTGATTGTGCTTCTCTAATGTCTGTGGTAATGTCTTTTTATTTCTCATTTTATTTAGCTTTTTTTTTTAGTCTGCTAAATGTTTGGCAGTTTAATCTTACTTAAAAACAGTTCCTAGGTTTCCTTATCTTTTCTGTTTTCTGGTTGCTATTTCGTTTCTTTCTGCTGTGTTCTTTTTCTTTCTGCCAACTTTGAGTTTAGTTTTTGTTCTTTTTCTAGTTCCTTGAGAGGGTAATATAGGTTGTTTATTTGAGATGTTTATTTTTCATGTGAATTTATCATTTGCTTTTGCTGCATCTAATAAGTTTTAGTATGTTTGTTGCCTTTTTGCCTTAGAATATTTTGAATTTTAATATGATTTCTTCTTTGACAGGTTATTTCAGAGGTGTTTTGCTAAGTTAGTTTCCCACTTTCTTCTTACTAATTTCTTGTTTGTTTTTTTGTTCTTTTTAAAAAGTAAATTTTAATTTGTAGATAATTTCTTTACAACATTGTGATGGTTTTTGCCATACATCAACATGAATTAGCCTCGTGTACATGTATGTAGAGGATTGTGTCATCTGCCAACAGTGAAAGTTTTACTTCTTTTCCAATCTGAATATTTCTTTTTCTTCTCTGATTGCTATGACTAGGACTTCCAAAACTACATTGAGTAGTACTGGTGAGAGTGAGCACTCTTGTCTTGTTCCTATCTTAGAGGAAATGCTTTCAATTTTTCTCCATTGAGGAAAATGTTTGCTGTGGGTCTGTTGTTACAGCTTTCATAATGTTGAGGTAATTTCCTTTTCTGTTTGCTTTCTGGAGAATTTTTATCATAAATATGTGTTGAATCTTGTCAAAGGCTTTCTCTGCATCTACTAAGATAATCAAATGATTTTTATCTTTTAGTTTGTATTATGGTGTATCACATTGATTGACTTGCAATTATTGAAGAATCCTTGCATCCCTGGAATGAATCCTTGCATCCCTGGAATGAAACCCACTTGGTCATGTGTGGTCTTTTTGATATGTTGTTGGATTCTTTTGGCTAGAATTTTATGTAGGACTTTTGCATCTATGTTAATCAGTGATATTGGCTTGTGGGTTTTTTTTTTTTTATTGGAGGCTAATTATTTTACAATATTGTTGTGGTTTTGCCATACATTGACATGAATCAGCCGCTGGCGTATATGTGTTCCCCATCCCGAACCCTCCTACCACCTTCCTTCCCATCCCATCCCTCTGGGTCATCCCAGTGCACCAGCCCTGAGCACCCTGTCTCAAGCATTGAACCTGGACTGGCAATCGGTTTCACATACAATAATATACATGTTTCAGTGTAATTCTCTCAAAGCCCCTTCTGTCGCAGAGTCTGATAGACTGTTCTACACATCTGTGCCTCTTTTGCTGTCTCGCAAATAGGGTTATCATTACCATCTTTCTAAATTCCATATATATATGTTAGTACTGTATTGGTGTTTTTCTTTCTGGCTTACTTCACTCTGTGTAATAGGCTCCAGTTTCATCCACCTCATTAGAACTGATTCAGATGTATTCTTTATCATTTTAGTTCAGTTCAGTCACTCAGTCGTGTCCGAGTCTTTGCAATCCCATGGACTGCAGCATTCAGGCCTCCCTGTGCATCACCAACTCCCAGAGCCCACCCAAACCCATGTCCATTGAGTCAGTTGACATCCAACTATCTCATCCTCTGTCGACCCCTTCTCCCAGCCCTCAGTTTTTCCCAGCATCAGGACTTTTCCAATGAATCAGCTCTTCACATCAGGTGGCCAAAGTATTGGAGTTTCAGCTTCAGCATCAGTCCTACCAATGAACACCCAGGACTGATCTCCTTTAGGATGGACTGGCTGGATCTCCTAGCAGTCCAAGGGACTCTCAAGAGAGTCATCTCCAAAACCACAGTTCAAAAGCATCAATTCTTCTGTGCTCAGCTTTCTTTATAGTCCAACTCTCACATCCATACATGACCATTGGAAAAACCATAGCCTTGACTAGATGGACCTTTGTTGACATGTCTCTGCTTTTGAATATGCTATCTAGGTTGGTCATAACTTTCCTTCCAAGGAGTAAGCGTCTTTTAATTTCATGGCTGCAGTCACCATCTGCAGTGATTTTTGGAGCCCAAAAAAATAGTCTGACACTGTTTCCACTGTTTCCCCATCTATTTCCCATGAAATGATGGGACCGGATGCCATGATCTTTGTTTTCTGAATGTTGAGCTTTAAGCCAACTTTTTTGCTCTCCTCTTTCACTTTCATCAAGAGGCCCTTTAGTTCTTCAGTTTCTGCCATAAGGGTGGTGTCATCTTCATATCTGAGGTTATTGCTGTTTCTCCCGGCAGTCTTGATACCAGCCTGTGCTTCCTTCAGCCACCGTGTTTCTTGATGTACTCTTCATATAAGTTATACTCCTTTTCCTGTTTGGAACCGGTCTGTTGTGTCGTCTCCAGTTCTAACTGTTAACTGTTGCTTCCTGACCTGCATACAGATTTCTCAGGAGGCAGGTCAGGTGGTCTGGGATTCCCATCAGGTCAGGGCTTTTCGCTGGATAGTTTCTCTCTGCACCCCTCCCGCCGACCTTTCTCTGTGGCTGTCCCACAGTTGGGGTTGCTGTCTCACCTTAGGTTCCTCAGATAGCCCTCAGACATTCAGGCCATGTCCTCACCCTAAGCAATGCAGCCCGTGCCTCCCTGTTCAGCCCCTGCTTGCTGGTGGCATATCTGAGCCCATTAGGCACATAATATGTGGGTTTTATTTTTTATTTTATTTATTTGTTTTTTCATTTTCTTCCTGGTTATGTTTCCCTTTGAGATTCCAAAACTCCCCACCGACCCCCCATGTGACAGGGTTTCCTGGTGTTTGGAAAGTTCTTCTCTTTTAAGACTCCCTTTCCCGGAGGGTCTCCTGTCCCTCCCCCTTTTGTCTCTCGTTTTATCTTTTATATTTTGTCCCACCTCCTTTCAAAGACAATGGGCTGCTTTTCTGAGTGCCTAATGTCCCTCTGCCACCATTCAGAAGTTGTTTTGTGGAATTTGCTCAGTTTCAATGAATTTGTGGGGAAGAAAGTGGTCTCCCTGTCCTGTTCTTCCGCCATCTTATTACCATCCCCTGGCCTGTAGTTTTATTTTTTTGTGGCATCTTTGTTTTGTTTTGCACTCTGGGTGATGGTGGCTTAAAAGTATGCATTTGGGAGTTTCCTCACCTCTCAAATTTTCTGGACAAGTTTGAGTAGGATAAATTTTTTGTAGGATTCAAAATTCTACCAGATTTTGTTTTGTTTTGTAGAAAGAGTTTTTGGTTTGTTGAAAGATTTTTGATGATTTCTCATTTCATACCAGTGTTGTAAGGAAAGGTACTTGTTTTAAATTAGTTTTTCCTAAGTTTGTTAAGATTTAGGACATATGTTATGGTCTATGTGAAAAATAGTCCAAGTGTGCTTGAGAAGAATGAGGATCCTGTTGCTTTTGAATGGAATATCCTGTTGCTTTTGGATGGTATGTGTGTTAGATCCATTTGATCTGATGTGTAGTTCAAATGGTGTTTCCTTGTAGGTTTTGTATTTGGGTGATGTATCTGTTAAAAGTTGTAATATTAAAGCCTCTGAAGACTTATTAATTATTTCAATATATTTCTCCCTTCAAAACAAATACTAATGAATTTGAAACAAGAAATATATTACAGTAGTAAGACTCCACCATTTAATATTTACTTAATATATTTAAGTGTGCAATGCAAGATACAGTGTTGGTTTTATACATATTTCTGATGTATGTCTGGATGCATTGACCATTTATCATTAAATCCCATGAACGGAGGAGCCTGGTGGGCTGCAGGCCATGGGGTTGTTAAGAGTCAGACATGACTGAGCAACTTCACTTTCATTTTTCAGTTTCATGCATTGGAGAAGCAAATGGCAACCCATTCCAGTATTCTTGCCTGGAGAATCCCAGGGATGGGGGAACCTGATGGGCCGCCGTCTGAAGTTGGATACAACTGAACTGATTTAGTAGCAGCAGCAGCAAAGACCTTCTGTTCCATTTTTGGAACTACTGTTGTTTTGACTAATGTATAGCTCTCTCTGTCTTTTTTCTTTTTTATTTCCACTTGAAAGGAATATCTTTATCCACCTCTTCACATTTAACCTGTGTTTGTCCTTAACTCGTGCAGTGAGTGCCCTATAGGCAGCATATAGTTGGTAGTAAGTCTTTTGTTTTTTCTTTTTCTTTTCTAATCGATCTAGCCACTCTGTCCTTTGATTGGAAAATTTAGTCCATTTAACATCAGGGTGGTTAATGATACTTGAAGACTTACTATCTTACTCTTTTCTGAATTTCTTTGTTTTTTCCTTCTTTTGCTGCTTTCTTTTGGGAACTGATTACTTTCCATAGTGGTAACTTTTCTGTCTTTTACCTTTTGTATATCTACTGTAGGTTTTTGATTAACAGTATGAGGCTTAGCAATAATGTCATGCACCTAATAATCTGTTTTAAGCTGATGCCAGCTTAAAACTTTATTGCATAGAAAAGCTCTGTTCTTTTACTCCTCACATTGATGTTTCTGTTATTGCAGTTTATCTTTCTTATGTTGTATATTCATGTA
>SJYQ01001223.1:0-12802 GCA_006410935.1 Redunca redunca
GATAAAGCCTCACACCTATGGATAACCTCTCTTTGACAATGGAGGCAAATACATACAATGGAAAAAAGAAAATCTCTTTAACAAGTGGGGCTGGGAAAACTGGTCAACCATGTGTAAAAGAATGAAACCAGCAATGAGCTACCGTCTCATTCTGGTCAGAGTGGATACTATCCAATAGTCTACAAACAATAAATTCTGGAGAGGGTGTGGAGAAAAGGGAACCCTCTTACACTGTTGGTAGGACTGCAAACTAGGACAGGCACTATGGAGAACATTATGGAGATTAGTTAAAAAATTGGAAACAGAACTGCCATAGAACCTATCAATCCCATTGCTGGGCATACCCACCAAGGAAAAGAGAATTGAAAGAGAGCACCGTTTATGAGAGGTAGGACATGGAAGCAACACAGACGTCCATTGGCAGACAAATGGATAAGAAATCTTTGGTGCATATACAGAATGGTATATTACTTCGCCATTAAAAATAATTCATTTAAGTCAGTTCTGACAAAGTGGATTAAACTGGAGCCTATTATACAAACTGAAGTAAGTCAGAACGAAAAACACCAATACAGTGTCAGTTCCGTTCCGTTCAGTCACTCAGTCGTGTCCGACTCTTTGTGACCCCATGAATTGCAGCACGACAGGCCTCCCTGTCTATCACTAACTCCTGGAGTTGACTCAAACTCACGTCCATCAAGTCAGTGATGCTATCCAGTCATCTCATCCTCTGTCATCCCCTTTTTCTCCAGCCCCCGATCCTTCCCAGCATCAGGGTCTTTCCCAATAAAACAACTCTTCACATGAGGTGGTCAAACTACTGGAGTTTCAGCTTTAGCATCATCCCTTCCCAAGAACACCCAGGACTGATCTCCTTTAGAATGGACTGGTTGGAACTTCTTGCAGCCCAAGGGACTCTCAAGAGTCTTCTCCAACACCACACTTCAAAAGCATCAATTCTTCAGTGCTCAGCTTTCTTCACAGTGAAACTCTCACATCCATACATGACTACTGGAAAATCCATAGCCTTGACTAGACAGACCTTTGTTGCCAAGGTAATGTCTCTGCTTTTGAATATGCTATCTAGATTGGTCATAACTTTCCTTCCAAGGAGAAAGAGTCTTTTAATTTCATGGCTGCAATCGCCATTTGATGATTTGATTTTGGAGCACAAAAACATAAAGTTTAACACTGTTTCCAATCTTTCCCCTTCTATCTCCCATGGAGTGATGGGACCAGAAGTCATGATCTTTGTTTTCTAACTGTTGAGCTTTAAGCCAATTTTTTCACTCTCCTCTTTCACTTTGATCAAGTGGCTTTTTAGTTCCTTTTCACTTTCTGCCATAAGGGTGGTGTTATCTGCATATCTGAGGTTATTGATATTTCTCTGGGCAATCTTGATTCTAGCTTGTGCTTCTTCCAGCCCAGCATTTCTCATAATGTACTCTGCATAGAAGTTAAATAAGCAGGGTGACTATATACCGCCTTGACATTCTCATTTTCCTATTTACAACCAGTCTACTAATGCATATATATGGAATTTAGAAAGATGGTAACAATGACCCTATATGTGAGACAGCAGTATAGACACAAATGTACATAATAGTCTTTTGGATTCTGAGGGAGAAGGCGTGGGTTGGATAATTTGAGAGGATAACGTTGAAACATGCATATTATCATACATGAAACAGATCGCCAGTTTGGTTTCGATTCATGAGACAAGGTGCTCAAGTCTGGTGCCCTGGGATGACCCTAAGGGATGGGATGGGGAGGGAGGTTGAATTAATGTTTAGCATCAGAAATACATGTAAACACATGGCTGATTCATGTCAACGTATGGGAAAACCCACTACAATGTTGTAATTTGTCAATGCAGAGGACATGGGTTTGATCCTTGGTCTGAGGAGATCGAACATGCTGCCAAAGTAGATAACCCTATTTGCCCCAACTACCTAACCTGAATGCCCTAGAGTTTCTGCTTTGCAAGATAAAGTACTGTCATGAGAAGCTATCTCACTGCAATGAAGAGTAGTCTCCACTTACTGCAACTTGAGAAACTTTGTGCACAGCATTGAAGACTCAGTGCAGCCGTAAATAAATTAATAAATTGTAAAAATTATAAATAAATGAACTATAAGTATGTAACTTTCTTTCATGTAATGTGAAATTCTTGCATTTAATTGAATATCCAGATGTTGACTTGACTACTTGAATTATGGAATTCCTATATTTTGAATAAAACTCAAGGGCACTCTTCCTAAAGGAAATATAAATTCTCTATATTTCACATACAACTAACTTGGTATAGGTTTTCCTATATGATTTCCTAATTTTAACATAAGAAAATCTAGGTGTTAGTCCTATTTGAAAGTTGGAATTCTCTATAACTCACATGTGAAATTCAGGATAGTATGGTTCATGCTGAAAATGCAGAGTTTCCTAATTTTGTATAAAAATATGGGTCCAGATATTCTTAGATGAACAATGTAAGTTTCTGTATTTCAATTCTTTACCACTGAAGCTACCAGGGAACTTTAATAGTTTTTGGAAAACTAAAATTTTCTAAAATCCAAGATTTTCTAAAATTAACACCCCAAAGAGATGTCTTTTTCATCATAGCTGACTGTGATGTAAAAACTCAAAGTCAAGAGATACATGAAGTAACAGTCAAGTTTGGACTTGGGGTACAAAATGATGCAGAACAAAGGCTAAAGGCCGAGTTTTGCAAATGCAAAGGTTAAAAATGGGAACAGCGACAGACAGTGTCCTCGGGCTCCAAAATCACTGGGGACAGTGATTACAGCCATGAAAATAAAAGATTCTCGCTCCCAGAAAGGAAAGCTGTGACAAACATAGAAACAATGTACTGAGAAGCAGACATCACTTTGTTGACAAAGGTCCTCATAGGAAAAGCTCGGATTTTTTTGGTTTGTTTCTGTTTCTCTCCCCTTCTCCCCGCTCCGAGGAGATATGTATGGACGACCATCTTGTGTGACCCTACACAGCATAGCTTAGTTTCACTGAGTCAGACAAGGCAGTGGTCCATGTGATGGACAGGCTAGGTTTCTGTGATTGTTGTTTCAGGGTTTCTGCCCTCTATCAGCACCTACCAGCTTAGTGAGATTTCTCTTACTTTGGACATGGAATATCTTTTCATGCTGCTACAGCAAAGCACAGCCACTGCCCCTTACATTGGACATGGGATGTCTCCTCTTGACTGCTGGCTGTTCCAATGCAACAGAGCCACAGCTCACTGCTCCAGCAAATTTGGAAAACTCAGCAATGGCCAAGGGAATGAAAAATGTCAGTTTTCATTCCAATCTCAAAGAGAGTCAATGTCAAAGAATACTTAAACTACTACACAATGACCTTCATCTCATGTGCTAGTAAAGTAATACTGAAAATTCTCCAAGGTAGATTTCTCTTCTTCAACAATATGTGAACTGTCAGCTTCCAGATGTTCAAGCTGGCTTTGGAAAAGGCAGAGGAACCAGAGATCAAATTGCAAACATAGGCTGTATCTCTGAAGAAACAAGGGAGTTCCAGGCGAAAAAAAACTATTTCTGCTTTATTGACTTCTTTATTGACTTTATTGACTATGCCAAAGACTTTGAGTCTATGGATCACAATAAACCATTTGAAATTCTTCAAGAGATTGGAATATCAGACCATCTGACCTGTTTCTTGAGAAATCTGGATACAGGTCAGAAAGCAACAGTTAGAACAAGGCATGGAAGAAGAGACTGGTTCCAAATAGGAAATGGAGTAGGTCAGAGCTGTATTGCCACCCTCTTATTTAACTTACATACAGGACACATCATGAGAAGCACTGGGTTGTATGAAGTACAAGCTGGAATCATAATTATACTGAGAAATATCAATAACTGCAAATATGTATATGACACCACCCTTATGGCAGAGAACGAGGAAGATCTAAAAGCCTCTTGATGAAAGTGAAGGAAGAGAGTGAAAAATAATGGCTTAAACTTCAACATTCAGAAAACTAAGATCATAATATCTGGTCCATCACTTCATGGCAAATAGATAGGGAAACAGTGTTAGACTTTACTGCAGATGGTGACTGTAGCCATGAAATTAAAATATGCTTCCTCTTTGGAAGGAAAATTATGACCAACCTAAACAGCATATTAAAAAGTAGAGACATGACTTGGCCAACAAAGATCTGTCTAGTCAAGTCGCTGGTTTTCCCAGTTGTCATATATGGTTGTGAGAGTTGGACTATATAGAAAGCTGAGCACAGAAGAATTGAGGCTTTTGAACTGTGATGCTGAAGAAAACTCTGAGAATCCCTTGGACTGCAGGAGATACAACTAGTGCATCTTAAAGAGATCCGTCCTGGGTGTTCATTTGAAAGACTGATGTTGAAGCTAAAACTCCAATACTTTGGCCACCTGATGAGAAGAGCTGACTCACTGGAAAAGACCCTGATGATGGGAAATATTGAGGGTAGGAGGACAAGGGGATGACAGAGGATGAGATGTTTGGATGGCATCGCAGACACAATGGACACGAGTTTGGGTAGACTCTGGGTGTTGGTGATGGACAGGGAGGTCTGCAATCCTGTGTTCCAGGTGGTCACAATGAGTCGGACACGACTGAGAATGAACTGAACTGAGCCAATGTATGGATGTGAAGTTTCGACAATAAAGAAGGCTGGATGCCAAGAACTGAGGCTTTGAACCTATCTTGCTGAAGGTGAATCTTCGGAGTCCCTTGAACCACAAGAAGATCAACCCACTCATTCCTAAAATAAACTAACCACAAGTATTCATTGGAAGGACTAATGCTGAAGGTCTAGTACTTTGGCCACCTNAAAATCAGTGTATACATATTGTTATGGGAAATATTTTCACAGATAAAAACCTATATGTAGGTCAGGAAGCAACATGGACAGACATTCCGAATAGGAAAAGGAGGACATCAAGGCTGTATATTGTCACACTGCTTATTTAACTTCTATGCAGAGTGCATCATGGAAAATGCTGGGCTGGAAAAAGCACAAGCTGAAATCATGGTTGCCGAGAAAAATATCAATGACCTCAGATATGCAGATGACACCACCCTTATGGAGGAAAGTGAGGAGGAACTAAAAAGCCTCTTGATGAAAGTGAAAGAGGAAAGTGAAAAAATTGGCTTAAAGCTCAACATTCAGAAAACGAAGATCATAGCATTTGGTCCCATCACTTCATGGGAAATAGATGGGGGAAAAGTGGAAACAGTGTCAGGCTTTATTTTTCAGGGCTCCAAAATCACTGCAGATGGTGATTGCAGCCATGAAAATAAAAGACGCTTACTCCTTGGAAGGAAAGTTTTGACCAACCTAGATAGCATATTCAAAAGCAGAGACTTTACTTTGCCAACAGAGGTCCATCTAGTCAAGGCTATGTTTTTTACAGTGGTCATGCATGGATGTGAGAGTTGGACTGTGAATACAGCTGAGCACCGGGGAATAGATGTTTTTGAACTGTGGTGTTAGAGAAGACTCTTGTGAGTGCCTTGGACGGCAAGGAGATTCAACCAGTCCATTCAAAGGGAGATGAGTCCTGGGTGAACTTTGGAAGGAATGATTCTAAACTGAAACTCCACTTCTTTGGCCACCTCATGCAAAGAGCTAACTCATTGGAAAAGACTCTGATGCTGGGAGAGTAGGGGGCAGGAGGAAAAAGGTATGACAGAGGATGAGATGGCTTGATGGTATCACTGACTCAAAGGATGTGAGTCTAAGTGAACTCCGGGAGTTGGTGGTGGACAGGAAGGCCTGGTGTGCTTCAGTTCACGGTGTCGCAAACAGTCGGACAGAACTGAACTGAACTGTCATTTTGATTTAAAATCCAGCTTCAGGCACTCATTCCCCATCCACTGGAAAAACTTGAATAAAGAACCTGTTTGTGACTAAATAAATGAAGATGTCTCAGAGACAGTGATTCCAGCAAATGTTACTTCACTTGATAATGGTAAAGAATCTTGCAGATAGTATCAGGCCTGAAAACACAAAGAATGAGACGTTGGAAGCAGATCCAGGCTTAGGAAGCAGGGTGACAATTGGCCAGGTCGTGCATAGGAAAGATCTTCACCCCCAGTTGAAAGTTATATGCTGAGAAGAAAGGAAGCAGAGTTGAGAGGACTCCTTGCTGACGTTTCTGCAAAGAAACGAAACACTTTAATTCTCATTGCTTAAGATCATAGAGTACTGAAAAAAAAAAAAAAAAGAATAAGTTTACTATTTTTATTTCTCTGAACATTTACAACCAATCAGTCCTAAAGGAAATCAACCCTGAATATTCACTGGAAGGGCTGATGAAACTCCAAATCTTTGGCCACCTGATGCGAAGAGCTGACTCATTGGAAAGGACTCTGATACTGGGAAAGATGGAAGACAAGAGGAGAAGAGAATGACAGAGGATGAAATGGATGGATGGCATCACTGACTCAATAGACATGAGTTTGAGCAAACTCTGGGAGACAGTGAAGGACAGGGAATCCTGGTGTTCTAAGGTTCATGGGGTCTCAAAGAGTCAGGCAGGACTGAGTGACTGGACAACAAACATTTACAACAGTTAGTGTAACAGGGCTCTTAACTTTAAAAAAATATGGACTGCCCTGGAAAAATATCATAATTGTGCCTTAGATTATGAAGGTTGGCTTTGCAGTTTCAACAGGAGTGGTCACCCTGGTGGCCCAGCTCCATAGTACAGATCAGGTTTGCCTGTCATTATTTGTGAGGTTTGCTTACTTTTCATTTGTTCAGACACCCTGAGTGGAAGATCATTACTTTTTTTTTTTTTCCAGTCTTAGTGAGATATTAATTGAATTGGCATATAACCCTGTGTAAGTTTAAGGGATTCAGTGTCATGAGTCCACTTATATCCATCGTTCAGTGGTGGTGCAGTAAGTCTACTGACATTTATCATTTCATATGGATAGAAAAGTAAATAGAAAAAATGTCTATTCGTTCTGATGAGAACTCTTAGGGCTTACTCTATTAACTTTTATATCTAACATAAAACAGCATTCATTATACTTGTGTTTCATGTCACGTAACAAAACAGTATTAGTTATTCTTGTGTTGTATGTCACCTCCCTCATACATACTTGTAACTAGAAGATGAACAATGGCAACCCACTCCAGTACTCTTGCCTGGAGAATCCCATGGAGGGAGGAGGCTGGTAGGCTACACTCCACTGGGTCACAAAGAGTTGGACACGACTGAACGAATTCACTTCACTTCACTTCATTTCACTTCACTTCACTTCAGAAGATGAACATGACAGTTTCACGAGGTGTCTCTCCAGTCTCCGAAAATGATAACTCCCAGTGACTTTGTAAATATTTAAAACATCTCCTCCCACGCTGCCCACATCCACTTCTCTTTGAGCCTCTCTCATCTGTGTGTCCAGTCTCAGTGCTCCCTCCGTGTAACTTTGGAAGTAGGAAGGGAGAACAGCCACTGGCATCTTCCCTAGGCAAACAGAGTCGAACCCTGTGAAACCATTAGGTGTTGTTTCCAGGGCTCCCAAGAGCTCTGGCACCACAGTCCTTTACATCTATGATGGAACAAATAGCCGCAGGTCATTCACCTTAAAACCTAAATAAATAAATAATTTGCCAGGCAGAGGTATAGAATTGGAATAGAATTTATAGACTCAAGAGGCAGTTTTCTGTAACGGTTAACTAGGGGTATCCTCTACTGCACATTAGTGAAGTCTCCTTCATGTACAGCTGGGACAGTCCCATGGAGTCGGAATTGACAACCCACTCCAGTATTTTTGCCTAGAGAATCCCAAGGACAAAGGAGCGTGGTGGGCTACAGACCATGTGGTCGTGAAAAGTCAGACACAACTAAGCAAATACGACTTAATACTAGAAAGAAATTAGGCACGAAGCAAATTGCTAGAAAAGAAGTGATTTATTAGAATAGGATACTTGGAAGTTCCCAAGTGTTGTGTTGCCCTAAGTACTCAGATACAATTTAACAATCAGAGGAAGAGGGGAGGGGGGATAGGCTTTCTTTTTCTTGAGTAGACAGCACATTTCCATCATCAGTGCCTCCCCCAGGTAGGGCAGGGAAATTTACTTTTTCCACTCTATATGGTCAGGCTAAGACTATCATAGTTCAGTTACTCAGTCATATCTGAATCTTTGTGATCCCATGGATTGTAGCACACTAGGCTCCCCTGTCATATTCAGTTCAATTTAGTTGCTCAGTCGTGTCTAACTCTTTGCGACCTCATGAATTGCAGCAAGCCAGGCCTCCCTGTCCATCACCAACTGCCGGACTTCACTCAGATTCACATCCATCGAGTAGGTGATGCCATCCCGCCATCTCATTCTCTATCATCCCCTTCTCCTCCTGTTCCCAATCCCACCCAGCATCAGATTCTTTTCCAATGAGTCAACTCTTCACATGAGGTGAGTTTCAGCTTTAGCATCATTTATTCCAAAGAAATCCCAGGGTTGATCTCCTTCAGAATGGACTGGTTGGATCTCCTTGCAGTCCAAGGGACTCTCAACAGTCTTCTCCACCACCACAGTTCAAAAGCATCATTCTTTGGCACTCAGCCTTCTTCACAGTCCAACTCTCACATCCATACATGACCACTGGAAAAACCATAGCTTTGACTAGATGGACCTTAGTCGGCAAAGTAAAGTCTCTGCTTTTGAATATACTATATAGGTTGGTCATAAATTTTTTTTCCAAGGAGTAAGCGTCTTTTAATTTCATAGATGTAGTCACCATCTGCAGTGATTTTGGAGCCCAAGAAAATAAAGCCTGACACTGTTTCCACTATTTCCCTATCTATTTCTCATGAAGTGATGGAACTGGATGCCATGATCTTCATTTTCTGAATGTAGAGCTTTAGGCCAACTTTTTCACTTTCCTCTTTCACTTTCATCAAGAGGCTTTTTAGTTCCTCTTCACTTTCTGCCATAAGGATGGTGTCATCTGCATATCTGAGGTTATTGATATTTCTCCTGGTAATCTTGATTCCACCTTGTGCTTCTTCCAGCCCAGTGTTTCTCATGATACACTCTGCATATAAGTTAAATAAGCAGGGTGACCATATACATGCTTGAAATACTCCTTTTGCTATGTGGAACCAGTCTGTTGTTCCATGTTCAGTTCTAACTGCTGCTTCCTGACCTGCATATAGATTTCTCAAGAGGCAGGTCAGTGGGCTATTAGTCCCATCTCTTTCAGAATCACAGTTTATTGTGATCCACACAGTCAAAGGATTTGGCATAGTCAATAAAGCAGAAATAGATGTTTTTGTTTTTGTTTTTGTTTTTTTTTTTCTGGAATTCTCTTGCTTTTTCCATGATCCAGTGGATGTTGGCAATTTGATCTCTGGTTCCTCTGCCTTTTCTAAAACCAGCTTGAACATCGGGAAGTTCACAGTTCATGTATTGTTGAAGCCTGGTTTGGGGAATTTTGAACATTACTTTAGTAGCATGTGGGATGCGTGCAATTGTGTGGTAGTTTGAGCATTCTTTGGCATTGCCTTTCTTTGGAATTGGAATGAGAACTGAGCTTTTCCAGTCCTGTGGCCACTGCTGAGTTTTCAAAACTTGCTGGCATATTGAGTGCAGCACTTTCACAGCATCATCTTTCAGGATTTGAAACAGCTCAAGTGGAATTCCATCACCTCCACTAGCTTTGTTCATAGCGATGCTTTAGGCCCACTTGACATCACATTCCAGCATGTCTGGCTCTAGATTAGTGATCACACCATCATGATTACCTGGGTCGTGAAGATCCTTTTTGTACAGTTCTTCTGTGTATTCTTGCAACCTCTTCTTAATATATTCTGCTTCTGTTAGGTACAGACCATTTCTGTTCTTTATCTGAAGGAAGTTAATCTGCAAACATGACTCCCTGCCCGGGAAGAGCGTGCTTACAAACAAGATGTTCTGCCAAGGAGTCCGGACACAGCCTTAAGATTAATGGTCCCTTGCAAACGAGGGAACATTCATTTCCTTTGATAAGGGGGAAGAAAGGGCTCTGGACAGACTCTGCAGTAAACAGGAGTTTCACTCCCTTCTGCTTTACAATAACATTTATGCACATGCACTGTACTGAAAAGTCTTACTCATGGGAATTCTCCCAAGAGGGGCTATATAAAAATAAACTGCAACTTGTTTGCGCTGTTCTTTTTTCCTCCGGCCGGAGTTGTGTCCTTGTCTGTCTTTTGTGTGTGTCTTGTCTTTGTGTCATTTCACTCAAAACATCTGGCGCCCAACGTGGGGTAACATGAGTGAAACCGAAAGGGTGAGTAACCCTGGGGGGAAGGGGAACTTTCAGAAAATTATGGGGAATCCCTCATCATCATTACAGACACAATACATGGAGTTGGTCAAAAGACTTTTCCACTCCACAGGCGTTAAGGCCTCAACTCGTCGATTGAGTGAGCTCTTTAGCTTGATGGAGAAATATTGTTATTGGTTTCAATGTCAAACTAAGTTACAGTTTAATTTAAAGGAATAAAAAATAATTCAAAAAAATGAAAAAGCAACATCAAAAGAGTAATGTAATTGCTTTGAAGTTATGGACTTTATGCAGTGCTATAACACAGGCTTTGACTTTGCTATCTACTGGTAGTGAAATTAAATCTAATGCTTCAACGTAGGGAAAAACAATATATGAGGATGTGCCAGACATTGGTGGGACTTCTACACTGCTTGAAGGTTAAGATACAAGTGAGCCTCCTCCTGGAAATGGTGAAATATCTGATAGTTCAGAATCAGATTTGGAGGGTTCTTCGGTCTCATCAGAGGAGGACAAGGAGATTAAAGAAATGACCCATCGATTCCAGGAGTGGTTGAAATCCTGTAGGAAGGGAAAAAAATCCACACCTTCTGCCCCTCCTTGTGCTTCTCTTTTCCCCACTGCAGATAATCTGCCCGATGTAGGCAGGGAACATTGTCAATTCTCCTTTCCTTTGTCTATGCTTTATGATGATGACTTGCCTGCTCCCCCTAAGGCTTTGTTTATCCTCCACAATTATTTCCCATCCAGAGACAGCAAGATGCCAATGTGATAAATGTTCAATACACTCCTTTGGAGTATAAATTTTTTAAGGATCTTAAAGCTGCCGTGGCACAGTATGGTCCTCAATCTCCCTTTGTTTTGGCCATGTTGGAATCATTGGGAAAAAGTAAATTAATCATTCCATTACATTGGGAATCTATTGCTCAAGCTGTCTTGGAAAGTTCCCAATGGTTGCAACTTCGTAGTTGGTGGGAAGAGGAGGCTAGAAAACAGGTTCGGATTAATGAAGAACAGGATCCCCCTGGTCCTCTTGAGGACAAGTTAATGGGAGAGGGCTGTTATTGGGCTTTAAGAGAACAGGCTCAATACTCTGACAGGACGTACAACAAGTCCGCCACGTCTTTTTACAGGCATGGCACCATGTAGTGCCTACTGGCCACACCCAACCTTCCTTTGTTAAAACAATGCAAGGTCCCAATGAACCATATACTGATTTTCTGGCAAGATTGAGGATAGCTGTGGAACGAGCTGTAAGGAGGGATAAAATTTCAGAGATATTATTACAAACCTTAGCATTTAAAAATGCAAATCCCAAATGCAAATGCATACTGGGACCATTAAAGGGACAAGGTACCTCTGTAGCTAAATATATCAGAGCCTGCTCAGGAGTAGGAGGAACAGAGCATCAGGTTAATGTCTTTGCTATTGCTTTGGCTAAAGCTATGAGACCACAAAGGGGACACAATTGCTTCCATTGTGGAAAACCTGGTCACATGAAAAGAGAATGTCAGAAATTAAAAGCTGATTAGGGTGCAATTCCTAAAGACAGGCCTCATACTGGAAAAAATAAGATTCCTCCCGGACCTTGCCATTGATGCGGGAAGGGGCTTCATTGGACTAATGAGTGCAAATCTAAAACAGACAAAATGGGCAACATATATTTTGGGAAATGCTTATCAAAGATTCTCGCCATGTTCTCTCCTTGATTATACAAGGAAGAAGTTTTGAGAGACTCGTCGACACAGGGGCAAATATTTCAATCATTTCTTCTCAACAATGGCCCCAATATTGGAATAAAGAAAACAGCCCTTTAACACTGACAGGACTGGGCTCCATTGCAGAGGTCTGGAAGAATACTCATCCTTTGCTATGTGAATTCCATAATGGGAGATCAATGTCTCTTACTTTTTATATTGTTAACATACCCATCAATATATGGGGAAGAGATCTCTCTCCTTTGGGGGCTTCTGTAACCATCCCATTGGAAAACTAGTAGCCACTGCTCAAATTCCTCGAGCACTCCCATTAAAATGGTTAACCAATACTCCAAAATGTATTGAACAGTGACCATTACCACAAATGAAGCTTGAGGCATTAGAACAACTGGTACAAGAACAACTCCAACTTGGTCATATAGAACACTCTACTTCCCTTTGGAATTCCCCCGTTTTTGTTATGAAAAAGAAATCTAGAAAATGGAGAATGTTAACCAATTTAAGAGAGGTTAATAAATGTATTGAACCTATGGGAGCATTACAATTGGGACTCCCCTCTCCAGCTCTTATTCCTCAGAATTGGTCTTTAATGGTGCTAGATCTTAGAGACTTTTTTTTTTTAACTATTCCTTTACAATTACAAGACAGAGATAAATTTGCTTTTACAGTTCCTGTTCTTAATTATGCTCAACCTGTTAAACGTTATCAGTGGACAGTCTTACCACAGGGTATGACAAATATTCCTACCTTATGCCAAAAATTTGTAGCTTGTTCTTTACAGACTGTCCGTCAAGAATA
>SJYQ01001223.1:12950-34634 GCA_006410935.1 Redunca redunca
AAAAAATTCAAAAAGACTTTCCCATTTCTTATTTAAGGTTGATATTAGGGCAACACAGAATAAGCCCTAAAAGTTGCAAATTAGAAGAGACCACCTCAAAACCCTAAATGATTTTCAAAAGTTATTGGGAGACATCAGTTGGCTACGCCCAGTACTTAGGATCCCTACTTATCAATTACGACATTTGTTTTCTAATTTAGAAGGAGATACAACTTTGGATAGCCCTCGAACATTAAACCCATTGGCTTTACAGGAACTTCAATTTGTTGAGCAACGACTAAATGACGGTTTTTTGACTTACTTATATGCGTCTCAACCTATTTCATTTATAATATCCCATACCCCTTATTCTCCATCTGGTATAATTGCTCAAGAAAAAGGATTAATAGAATAGGTTTTCTTACCTAACAGCTTTTCCAAAAAAAAAAAAAAAAAAAATAACTACATATATGGATAAATTAGCATTTCTTATACAGAAAGTTCGCCATCGTACTCTACAGTTGTCAGGATGCGAACCATATCAGATTATTACTCAATCAACAACTGCTCAAATATCTCGATGTTTACAATTTAATGAAAACTGGCAAATTTCTCTTGCCTCATTTCCTGGTTCATTTTCTAATCACTATCCGTCATCTAAACTGATTTTCTTCAGACTAACCCTATGATGCCTCAATCCCCAATTTCAGATGTTCCAGTTAAGGGACCCACTATTTTTACTGATGCAAATAAACATACTGCTGCATATTGGACCCCGGAAAGTTCTAAGGTTCTCCCCCACTCATTTTCTTCTGTATAGCCCGCTGAGTTGTGGGCTATTTAGTTTTGCTAGATTTTCCCCGACTTTCTATTAACATTGTTTCAGATTCTCGATATGCCGTTCTTTCTTGCCTACAGCTTCCACATGTCTCTCTTCCACTAACCCTTAAAATGGCTATTGATAAATTGTTTTACCAAGTACAACAATTACTCTTGCATCGTTCAGAATTAATTTTATTTACTCACATCCGTGCCCATTCTGCCCTTCCTGGACCTTTATCATTCGGAAATGTACAATAGATGCCTTACTTTATCCTATAGAAGCAACAAAACAAGAACATTTCTTACAGCATACTAACTCCAAAGGGTTAAAAAAACTCATGCTATTACCTGAAAACAAACTCAAAACATTGTTCTTGTTCCATACGTGCACCCTTTGCTTTGCCATTTACCCCACCAGGTGTCAACGTACGAGGAGACAAGCAAATCAAATATGACAAATGGTTGTAATTTATATTTCTTCTTTCGGAAAACAAAAATGTATACATCCTACCATAGATACTTACACACACTTCCAATGGGCCACTGCATTACATTCTGAAAAAGCTGACTCTGTTACTACTCATCTGTTATCTTCTTTTGCAGTTATGGGATTACCAATTGAATTGAAAACTGATAATGCACCTGCCTACCAATCAGCAAAATCATCTCACTTCTTGTCCCGATATCATATAACTCATACTTTTGGTATTCCTTATAATAGTCAAGGACAAGCTATCATTGAAAGAGCTAATCGTACCTTTCATGAATATCTTGAAAAAATAGAAAAGGGAGAGCAAGAGAGATTTATGAAACCAAAAGACATTCTGTATAAAACCTTACTTACCCTAATTTTTTTTTTTTTTTTTAATATTTGGAGCAACGGAAATCTATCAGCAGCAGAGTTGCATTTTCAAAGGAAAAAGGAAGATAAGAGGATTTTGAATACGCCCATTTGGTATAAAGACAAAGAGAAACGTTGGATCCCAGCATCATTAATATATCTGGGACGAGGGTATGCTTTCATTTCTGTTAATAATTATAGGTTCTGCCCCCAGAGAGATTGATCAACGTCAACAATGGCTGATCCCTTTGTTCAAAAATTCGAATAAATCTCTTAGGTGGCATCATACAAACAGTACTTTGATGGGTAGTGGCAATGAAACAGTTAAATGGCAGCAATTTGCACTTGTACCTCCTCAGTTACAATTGCAAGGATATCCGCACATTCAGGGGGGTATTTGGAAACTATGGGCCATTTCTGATAATCTCACTGTTTGGTCAGGAAATTATACTCTGAATAGTAGCGACTTATTGGGTCCATTTCATGTTAATATACATGTTAATAAATCTTATTCCACAATGACATGTGTAAAATATCCTTTTGCATTGTTATATGGGAATTGGACCTGGAATGGTACTGTGGGGTCTATGTCATGTGAGTATTATAATCTAACTCAATGTGTAAATCAATCTTGGTGGGAAGAATTTGAAAGGCAAACCAATAACTCCAATTTTTCGTTAGTAATTTTTAAGGCTCGAACAGAAGTATGGTTACCTACAAATCTGACTTGGCCGTGGTCGGATCCTTTTGCTTTTTCTCATCTAGTAACCGCTGTACAGACTTTGCTACATCGATCTTGACGTATGCTTTATGTGGTCATTGCTTAGATTCTAGCAGTTGTGTCAGTAACCACAACGGCAACAGTGGCAAGCCTTGCATTACACCAAGGAACTCAAACAGCTGACTTTGTTTGGGACTGGCATAAAGACTCCCATTTGTTATGGCAGCAACAGAGAGATTTGGATGCACAACTTGCTACCGATGTGCTCAATCTTCAACGCACTGTTTCCTGGATTGGAGATCATTTAACTCTTTTATCTACACGAAGTGTGCTGAAATGTGATTGGAATTCTCAGTTTTGTATAACACCTGTACCATTTAACGTGAGTGAGGGATGGGAAAGAATAAAACGATTCTTGACTGGATATCAAAATCTCACTAGGAAATTCTGGATCTGGAGTGACAAATTTTGTCTTCCTCTAGCAAGACTTTACCTGACATTACAGGGTCTGATTTGTTGAAAAGTCTTCAAGAAGGAATGAATAACTTAAATCCATTAGGGCATGTATCCACACTAATTGGGACTATATTTGGGAACACTGTGCTTATATTGCTTTTATGTTGTGTTGCTTTTCTAGTCTTCCAGCAATGTCGGAGGGGGAAACAACTGAAGCACAAAGCAGAGAGGATCCAGACTATGCTACAAAAAAACCTCTGGATTAATTTAGCCCTTCAAGAGATTAACCAAGACATATAAATAAAAAGAATTCTAGATGACCATCATCTAGAAAGATTCCGCCTAGCCCCCAAGAGGTGGTTGGATAGCCATTGACGGGTAAGACCCTTAGAAGAGGGCAACCTAAGACAGTCACAGCCGTGAGAGGGGCTGGCAAGGCTGGAGGTTGGCCGCCTACAGCTTTACGCCTTGCTCTACAGAACATCAATACAAATGTCTCAAGGGCTTAAATAAAATAAAAAAGGGGGAGATGAAGGAAGTTAACCTGCAAATGGGACTCCCTGCCCGGGCGGAGCGTGCTTACAAACAAGATGTTCTGCCAAGGAGTCTGGACACAACCTTAAGATTAATGGTCCCTTGCAAACGAGGGAACATTCACTTCCTGTGATAAGGGGGAAGAAAGGGCTCTGGACAGACTCTGCAGTAAACAGGAGTTTCACTCCCTTCTGCTTTACAATAACATTTATGCACATGCACTGTACTGAAAAGGCTTATTCATGCAGTCTGGAATTCTCCCAAGAGGGTCTCTATAAAAATAAACTGCAACTTGTTTGCACTGTTCTTTTTTTCCTCCGGCCGGAGTTGTGTCCTTGTCTGTTTTTTGTGTGTGTCTTGTCTTTGTGTCATTTCACTGGTAACATTTATCGAGCCCATTTTTGCATGAAATATTCCCTTGGTATCTCTAATTTTCTTGAAGAGATCTCTAGTCTTTCCCATTCTGTTCTTTTCCTCTATTTCTTTGCATTGATCTCTGAAGAAGGCTTTATTATCTCTTACTATTCTTCAGGACTCTGCATTCAGATGCTTATATCTTTTCTTTTCTTCTTTGCTTTTTGCCTCTCTTCTTTTCACAGCTATTTGTAAGGCCTCCCCAGACAGCCATTTTGCTTTTTTGCATTTCTTTTCCATGGAGATGGTCTTGGTCCCTGTCTCCTGTACAGTGTTATGAACCTCATTCCATAGTTCATCAGACACTCCATGTATCAGATCTAGGCCTTAAATCTATTTCTCACTTTCACTGTATAATAATAAGGGATTTGACTTATGTCATATGTGAATGGTCTAGTGGTTTCCCTACTTTCTTCAATTTGAGTCAGAATTTGGTAATGAGGAGTTCATGATCTGAGCCACAGTCAGCCCCTGGTCTTGTTTTTGTTGACTGTATAGAGCTTCTCCATCTTTGGCTGCAAAGAATATAATCAATCTGATTTTGGTGTTGACCATCTGGTGATGTCCATGTGTAGAGTCTGCCCTTGTGTTGTTGGAAGAGGGTGTTTGATATGACCAGTGCATTTTCATGGCAAAGCTGTATTAGCCTTTGCCCTGCTTCATTCCACATTCCAAGGCCAAATTTGCCTGTTACTCCAGGTGTTTCTTGACTTCCTAGTTTTGCATTCCAGTTCCCTATAATGCAAAGGACATCTTTTTAGGGTATTAGTTCTAAAAGGTCTTATAGTTCTTCATAGAACCGTTCAACTTCAGCTTCTTTAGCATTACTGGTTGGGGCATAGAATTGGATAATTGTGATAGTGAATGAATGGTTTGCCTTGGAGACGAACAGAGATCATTCTGTCATTTTTGAGATTGCATCCAAGTACTGCATTTCGGACTCTTTTATTGACCTTGATGGCTACTCCATTTCTTCTGAGGGATTCCTGCCCACAGTAGTAGATATAATGGTCATCTGAGTTAAATTCACCCATTCCAGTCCATTTTAGTTCACTGATTCCTAGAATGTCAATGTTCACTCTTGCATATCTTTTGTTTGCCACTTCCAATTTGCCTTGATTCATGGACCTGACATTCCAGGTTCCTATGCAATGTTGTTCTTTACAGCATTCGACCTTGTTTCCGTCACCAATCACACCCATAGCTGGGTATTGTTTTTGCTTTGGATTCATCCCTTCATTCTTTCTGGAGTTATTTCTCCACTGATCTCCAGTAGCATATTGAGCACCTACTGACCTGGGGAGTTCCTCTTTCAGTATCCTATCATTTTGCCTTTTCATACTGTTAATGGGGTTCTCAAGGCAAGAATACTGAAGTGGTTTGCCATTCCTTTCTCCAGTGGACCACATGCTGTCAGACCTTTCCACCATGACCCGCCCGTCTTTGGTTTCCCCATGGGCATGGCTTGGTTTCATTGAGTTAGACAAGGCTGTGTTCCTAGTGTGATTAGATTGACTAGTTTCTGTGAGTATGGTTTCAGTGTGTTTGCCCTCTGATGCCCTCTTGTAACACCTACCATCTTAATTGGGGTTCTCTTACCTTGGGCGTGTGGTATCTCTTCACAGCAGCTCCAGCAAAGCACAGCCGCTGCTCCTTACCTTGGACGAGGGGTGTCTCCCTACCGCCACCCATCCTGACTTTCAACGTGGGACAGCTCCTCTAGGCCCTCCTACACCTATGCAGCCACCACTCCTAGGGTTATATTTTCAGGTCTCAGTACAAGGCAGGTCTTCCATTTTGAAAAATCATGTTTCCATCAGTGGTACCTGTGCTTAATGCAGAGCAAACGAAAAATTGAATAGTGTTTGTGGGCTTAAAGTTGAGCTCCCATCAGAATCTGTGTAAGTGAGAGCCTTATGGGAGGGAGTTGTGGGGGGTTGTGGATTCAAAGGCGCTTTGCATTCCTTGTTCACTGGCACTGAGGGAACATCAGATTACCCAGCTGTACTTGGGAAGAAGACTTTGAAGATCATGGTGAGGGTACAGGTCGTTGGAGAGACCCCAGTCTGGGATGTGCAGGGGGACGCCTGAGCCTCTGGTTACAGCCACTTGCTAACACAGATTTTTGTCCTTGGCCCAAGTTTATTTCCCTTCAGGAGGACCTACTGCCCTAAGCCCTCAGGGCCTTTCAAGCAGAACAAGGCGTGTCCCAGGTTTGACCAGCCAAAAGAGTTCCATCCTCTCCTAATCCACATTCCTAAATTTAATCTCCTAGCTTCAGGGAAGAAATACCCTTTGACTCCGGGGAGGGAAGAAGCATGGATCTTGGATTGGCCTTGGATTTAAGGGATCCACCTGGTCCCTTTTTAGCCATTCCCTCTGCTGGCAATTTCTCAAGCCTAGCCTAAGAACATTCTTTGAATACCTCCAAACAAAACTCATTTGTCTTGGGTAGTTTCCTTGGTGTCATTATAAGTGTTTGGTTCCTCTGTTCTCCTGGCCAGTTCCTAGGTGTCATTTTGACCTGACCAGTTCCAGGGAAGACTGGACCCTTAAAATCTTGAGGACCTAACATCCCTCCATTACGCCTTTGTTCTCCCGTGAATGGGCACATTTTTCACTGTCTGATGTGATGAGTAAGTGACGGTGTGATACTCAGGAATCTTACTTTGTTTCTTTTTCTTCTGGGGTAACACCACCATCTGCACAAAGCTGTCTGAACTTGAACACTTGGATGATTTTGATATGGCCTAAACTCCCCCAATGAATGTATTTTCAGGTTTGTTTTCTCTTTTATATTTCAGTTTTGTGAACAGACACAGGATCCCATCAGTTGTATGTAGTGAGAAAGTAAAAAAGTAGGAAAAAATAAATAAAATAAACTCAGACTTAGCTGGATGGAGATATAGTAGTAAGGTAGCCCTTTAGCCGGAAATAGAAATTTCAGCCAGAATCTGAAAAGTACATTCTGAAGGAGAAGAGGGTCTCAGGCCCAAGTACACAGCTCCACGTTGGAGCCTCAGGCTCTGACAGCTGTACCTGCTGGGTTCTTCATGGGACAAGCCACACAGGCCCCATTCCTGTAGAGAATTCCTTTGCCTTTCCATTCACGTTGGCGATTGCATGGTTTGCTTTTGCTTCTACATGCAGTTTTACATTTCTGCCAGACAGTTCGTTTTCTTCTCTGATTTTTGCCCCTTGTACAAACCGTTACAATATTTCTTAACTAAATAGAACTTGGCAGGGGAACGGGGTGGTGGGATAGGGTGTGGTGATAGTGAGGGGATGGGGCCACACTGAACAGCATCTGGCATCATAGTTCCCTGATGGGAATAGAACTTGTGCCCCTGCAGTAAAAGCAGAGTCCTCCTCCTAATCTACCAGGGAAATTCCTGGAATTGATTTAATGAAAGACAATCATTAGGAAGAATTTTGGGGTGACATTTTATATTTTAGTTTGTGACCAGTGATTATAGTTCATATCATTTTATAGTTCTGTGGTTTTACTAGCTTAAAGGGGTTTTTTTTTTTGGGGGGGGGGGGNGGGGGGGGGGGGAGCGTTCTTTTTGTTGAATTAAAAAAAAAAAATCTGTAGAATATTTAAAAGACTGGAGGCTTTGTTCTGAAGGTGAGTGCTTTGCACCACTGAACCGAAAGACACACAGTGAAAGGTACGTCTTTTTATTTAGTGACATAACAGCATCCATTGCATGAGTTTTTGGTTGGTGTTTAGGGACAAGCCATTTTGGGCTAAACTCTTTATTCCTGTTTTAATCCCTTGAGTAATAATCACAAGCTTTCTCTGAGAGAGTGGGGTCATCTGTCAGACTCCTAGGTTCTACCGGCCAGCAGGGCTGGGATTAAATGCAGTGCTAGTAGATATGGGGTGGGGCAAGAAATCACCTTGCCCCTTTGTTCTGCTTGGAGAGATGATTGTTCTGGTGCAGTGGGGACAAAGCTGTGACTTTGTGGCCAGAGGATGTCTCTGACCATGCCTTGGTTTCCCTGAGGGTGGAGGGACAGCAGGGTCTCCCAGATTCCTTAGCCAGAGAAGGGCCCTTCACCCACTTACTCTGCCATCCCCCCAGGACTTGTTCTGGCCTAGATTCTTCAGGATGGCAGTCCGGGCCACACTATAACTCCGGGAGCTGGCCAGCCAGAGCCTGCAGCAGAATGAGGCCTCGGCCATCATGGCTCTGGAGGAGCTGCCCATCGAGCTCTTCCTGCCACTGTTTATAGAGGCCTTTGCCAGGAGGCACACCCAGGTCTTGAAGGCGATATTGCAGGCCTGTGATGAAGTATGGAATGAGGTTCATGACATTGTACAGGACACAGGGATCAAGACCATCCCCATGGAAAAGAAATGCAAAAAAGCAAAATGGCTGTCTGGAGAGGCCTTACAAATAGCTGTGAAAAGAAGAGAGGTGAAAAGCGAAGGAGAAAAGAAAAGATGTAAGCATCTGAATGCAGAGTTCCAAAGAATGGCAAGAAGAGATAAGAAAGCCTTCTTCAGCGATCAATGCAAAGAAATAGAGGAAAACAACAAAATGGGAAAGACTAGAGATCTCTTCAAGAAAATTAGAGATACCAAGGGAACATTTCATGCAAAGATGGACTCGATAAAGGACAGAAATGGTATGGACCTAACAGAAGCAGAAGATATTAAGAAGAGGTGGCAAGAATACACAGAAGACCTGTGCAAAAAAGATCTTCACGACCCAGACAATCATGAATATGTGATCCCTAATCTAGAGCCAGACATCCTGGAATGTGAAGTCAAGTGGGCCTTAGAAAGCATCACTACGAACAAAGCTAGTGGAGGTGATGGAATTCCAGTTGAGCTGTTTCAAATCCTGAAAGATGATGCTGTGAAAGTGCTGCACTCAATATGCCAGCAAATTTGGAAAACTCAGCAGTGGCCACAGGACTGGAAAAGGTCAGTTTTCATTCCAATTCCAAAGAAAGGCAATGCAAAAGAATGCTCAAACTACTGCACAATTACACTCATCTCACATGCTAGTACAGTAATGCTCAAAATTCTCCAAGCCTCGCTTCAGCAATACGTGAACCGTGAACTCCCTGATGTTGAAGCTGGTTTTAGAAAAGGCAGAGGAACCAGAGATCAAATTGCCAACATCCGCTGGATCATGGAAAAAGAAGAGAGTTCTAGAAAAACATTTATTTCTGCTTTATTGACTATGCCAAATCCTTTGACTGTGTGGATCACAATAAACTGTGGAACATTCTGAAAGAATTCAAAAGCAGAGACATTACCTTGCCAACTAAGGTCCATCTAATTAAGGCTATGTTTTTTCCTGTGGTCATGTATGGATGTGAGAGTTGGACTGTGAAGAAGGCTGAGCACCGAAGAACTGATGCGTTTGAACTGTGGTGTTGGCGAAGACTCTTGAGAGTCCCTTGGACTGCAAAGAGATCCAATCAGTCCATTCTGAAGGAGATCAACCCTGGGATTTCTTTGGAAGGAATGATGCTGAAGCTGAAACTCCAGTACTTTGACCACCTTATGCGAAGAGT
This sequence comes from Redunca redunca, assembly GCA_006410935.1. NCBI lineage: Eukaryota > Metazoa > Chordata > Mammalia > Artiodactyla > Bovidae > Redunca > Redunca redunca. Next base: position 22,253 of record SJYQ01001223.1, read on the forward strand.
TGATTCATTGGAAAAGTCTCTGATGCTGGCAGGGATTGGGGGCAAAAGGAAAAGAGGACGACCCAGGATGAGATGGCTGGATGGCATCATGGACACGATGGACGTGAGTCTGAGTGAACTCCGGGAGATGGTGATGGACAGGGAGGCCTGGCGTGCTGCAATTCATGGGGTCGCAAAGAGTCAGACATGACTGAGTGACTGAACTGAACTCAACTGAACTGAACTCAACTGAACTGAACTGTGATTCCCTCTGGGTGCCCTGGTGAAGGACCACCAGCTTCATCTGGAGACCTTCCAGGCTGCACTTCATGGCCTGGAGGTCCTGTTTTCTCAGGAGGTCTGCCTCAGCTAAGGTCAACCTGGCACAGTGGTGGGGACTGAGGGTGTGAGCAAGATGCAGCCAGCATAGGAGGAAGGAGTCACCTGGGAACAGACATTCAGGTGTACAGGACTGGTACAGGGGCAGAGGTGACAAAAGGCACATTGGCCCACCCCACAAAGGTCCCTTATTGTGGGGCCAAGGAGGGCCCAGAAGCTGGAGGAGCTGTGGTGTGAGGAGTGCAGAACGTTTGAGGGGTCTTACTGCCCACCAGCCTTTGCACAGTTCAGTGCATACCCCATGGCCCCACAGGTGGTGGAAGCTGCAGGTTCTGGACTTGTGCTGGAATACTCACCAGGACTTCTGGACCCTGTGGTCTGGCATTAAGTCCAGCGTTTGATCGCTGCTGGAGCCCAAGTGGATCCAGTCCATGCAGAAGAGGCACAGGGTGGAAGCGTATTTGGGGCTGAAGCCAGCACAGGGCCCTGTGGAGGTGCTGGTCGACCTATGCCTCAAAGAGGACACTCTGGAGGAGACCCTCAGCTACTGGCTGAAGAAGACCAAGCAGAGGAAAAGTATGCTGCAGATATGCTGCCAGAAGCTGAGAATCTTTGCCATTCCCATGCAGAGCATCAGGAGGATACTGAAGGTGGTGCAGCTGGACTCCATCTAGGACCTGGAGGTGAACTGTACCTGGAAGCTGGCCATGCTGGGAAGGTTTGTGCCGAACCTTGGACAGATGGGCAACTTGTGCCTCCTGCTGCTGTCTCACATCCACGAGTTGCTGCACACCACCCCTGACCAAAAGAAGCACGGCATCGACCAACTCACCGCTCAGTTCCTGAACCTGCCCCACCTGCAGGAGTTCTACCTGGACTGCATTTCCTTCCTCGAAGGCTGCCTGCACCACGTGCTCATATGAGGTGTGGCGCCAGCTCCACAGACCAGAACGGGCCACTCTCATTTTGTTACCCTCAGGGCATCTGCTCTGTGCTTGCTGGGGACATTGCCAGGGTGCATGGGCCTCTCGGAAGTCCTCATGATGCCGCCGCTCTGTCCATGGGTATCTTGTCAGGTCACCTCCCTGGTTAGGGTCAGAGGTATGGCCTAGGTAAGATGCTGTCAAAGGAGACTTCTTACTGGGAGTCTGCACAGTGGGGGTCAAGTGTGATTTCCTTGGGAATTCTTTCGAAAAGAGTGATGTCTTAGCTGAGATGATGACAGAAAACTAAGCTAGAAGGACATTGGTCCATCAGGTGTGAAGGTTGAAGTCTGAGACTCTGTCTCTCCCTCTCACATGCTGGTTTTGTCCTGAGCTCTTTTTGGCTCCAGGTGAGCTGTGGGAAGTGGATGATTCTGGAGATGACAAGGAGGGGTCAGTTCAATTCAGTTCAGTCACTCAGTCATGTCCAACTCTTGTGACCCCATGAATTGCAGTACACCAGGCCTCCCTATCCATCACCAACACCAGGAGTTCACTCAAACTCACGTCCATCGAGTCAGTGATACCATTCAGCCATCTTATCCTCTGGCATCCCCGTTTTCTCCTGCCCCCAGTCTTTTCCAATGAGTCAACTCTTCGCATGAGGTGGCCAAAGTACTAGAGTTTCAGCTTTAACGTCATTCTTTCCAAAGAACACGCAGGGCTGATCTCCTTTATAATGGACTGGTTGGATCTCCTCATAGTCCAAGGGACTCTCAAGAGACTTCTCCAACACCACAGTTCAAAAGCATCAGGATCAGGAGGGGGAAATTGTGGCTTTTAAGCAGTCCAGAGAAGATTAAGAGTGAAATGAGCATCATTGTTGAAGTTGCTCCAATCTCTTTAAGTTCAAATTACAGTTATTATTTTCCTCTAAGACTGCTGAATACATAGGAAATCCTCAGTAACAGGTCACCCCCTATGCCTTAAAAACAGTGATAAAAACAGAGAGGATGCAGCCTAGTCTGTTTGTATGAATGAGTTGCATTGATTCCCTTTTTTTCCAGGTGCAAACTCCAAATATTAGGAATAAATATATTCCCTGAGAAACCAGAAGAAAGGAAGAAAGAAGAAGAAGAAAAAAAAAAAAGAATTGTAGGAGATGATGGACAGTTTGTGGTCCCCGAATATCTAGGGGATATTCACCCAGGTATCGTCTGTAACTGCTGGGACAGAGCAGCCTATGTCCACTGCATCCAGCCTGTTGTTTAATTCAATTAGATGTGTCCTGTAAAAGCATCTTAATTCCTGTGAACAAAATACTAGCTGAAATAGGCAAATAACATTTGTTTACTGTTTGTTTCCCACACTGAAAATAATTCATCATTTTGTGCAGGGAAAGGTCATACCCATGTGAGCATGACCTTTCCCCCAGAAGACCTCCTGCCTTCCTGTCAAGAAGGTGAGAGGCCAGCTCCAAGCCAGTGAGATGCCCTGTGTTCTGTGAAACAGGCCTCTCCTCCCCAATTCCTCTGCCTACCATCTCTTTCCCTGAGACTGACTGCCCTGTCTCTCGCCAGGTGCCTGAAGACCCCTCTGGACACCCTGTGGATCACCAACTGCCTGATTTTATAGTCAGACCTGATGTACCTATCACAGTGCCTGAGTGTCAGTCTGCTGAAGTACCTGGGCCTCAGCAGGGTCAATCTGACTAGCCTCAGCTTGGAGCCCCTGCAGGACCTGATTGAGGGGACCTCGGCAACACTGCAGGAGTTGGACCTGGATGAGTGTGGCTTCGTGGACTCCCAGTTCAGCACCCTCCAACCCTCCCTGAGCCACTGCTCCCAGCTCACCACCTTCAGCTTCTGCAGCTACCCCATCTCCATGACTGTGATGGAGAGCCTGTTTCACTACACCATGGGGCTGAGCAAGCTGAGCTACATGCTGTACCCCACACCCCTGGAGAGCTATGAGGATCTGCGTGGCACCCTCTACCTGGGCCTCCTGGTTCAGTCACCACCAGATCAAGCAGTTGCTATACGAGCCTGGGCAGCCCAGCATTGTCTGGTTCAGCACCAGCCTCCATCCACACTGTGGTGACCAGATCTTCTATGACACTGAGCCCATCCTGTGCCCCTGCTACATGCCCACCTAACCCAGCTTACAAGTTTCAGGCTTTGTCCCCGGCACTGGCACACTGCCACCCAGACCTCAGTGAATCTAGAAGGAACACAAACCACAGTTTCAGACAATTGTTCAGTACATGTGGGAAAAGGAAAGGTGATTTAAAGTGGGCATAGGGGGAGGACTTTGTGTGATTTTTGGATAGATGTGTTCTTACGAAGTTAGAAATGTGAATCTGAATTTTGGAGGGAGAATTTTGGGCTTGGGAGGTTGGTGGGGTCATTACCCCTCTTTTGGATTGCTACAAAGAAATAAAGGGAACTTCAATGTCAATCATTGGGTGTCCTCTGTAATTTGTGACCATGATTCTCCCCTTTAAATTAATTACTCTCCTGTTAGTGTTTAAATAAAAGGGCCCGAACATGAGTGGAGCCTAGATGCTCTCTGATAGGCAAGGATCAGCTATAGGAGTTCAGGGCTCCATTGACCCACTCCCTGTGGTTCTCATTTCCAGAGCATCCACCTTCTCATTTATTTCTGAGGCTGTTCAATCTGTCATCATATACAAGGTGCATCCTCAGGGCCTGGAAGGGACTAAGTGTCCAGGAGTGAGCAAGGCTGGAGGGAACTTTCTTCCATGGGACCCTCATGGCTAACCCACTAAGGCCCTGGACTCGAACATTTTCCCCAGTGGATATAGCAGATGCAAAGCCTCCATCTTGGACCCTGGGCAGTGCCAAGAAGGGTTCACTGTGCAACATCAGGCCTGGAGTCCTGGGGGATATTCACTAGCAGACCATATAGAGCTTTTGGGACCCACCAGCCCTTGTGCACCTTCCTACTGCTCAGCCATATCTGCCTCTTTGGAACTCCATGGATTGTAGCCTGCCAGGCTTCTCTTCCCATGGAATTCTGCTGGTGAGAACACTGCAGTGGCTAGCCATTCTCTTTTCCAGGAGATCTTTCCAACCCAGGGATTGAACTTGGGTCTCCTGCATTGTAGACAGATTCTTTACCATCTGAGCTTCCAGGGAAGCCTCCCTTTTCAAAGAGACAACCCAACATTCATGAATTCAGTTTCTAAATGTGCTTTTATGCCACTAATATTACCACAGCCTTTATTTTGTTTTTACATTAATCAAAACTTTCACACACGATTATGTATTCAGAGGCTGACAGAAATCCACTCCCAATTATATAATTAAAAAAAAAAAGTCACTTCCGAGTTCAATATTTCAGCGTTGTGNGTTATTCATATGTAACCTAAAAAAAAAAAAAAAAAAAAATGTTAATTCTTAGGTTTTGACCTTAAGCTACATGGTAAAGATAAAATTTCCTCCAAATCCTGGTTCTATGCCAACCTGGCAGCACTAAGGCTTTTAACTAATTATCTTTCCTATAAGAGCTCTTTGTTGAGACCAAGTCTTCTAAGATTCAGAGAAGATTTAGCAACTAAACAAAATAAGAGCACCGCTTCAGAGTGGAGGGCACCACTATACCCCTTTTTGTGACTGAAGGAGCTGGGACTGACATGGACCACCAAAATTTTGATCTAGGAATGATCTGGATACAAGCATCATCTTAATTTGAGCTTTCCTGGTGGTTCAAATGGCAAGGAATCCACCTGCAATGCAGGAGACACAGGCGTAGTCCCTGAATTGGGAAGATCTCCAGGAGAGAGGGGTGGCTACCCACTCCAGTATTCTTTCCTGGAGAATTCCATAGAGGAGCTCGTTGGGCTACTCGTTGTCCATGGAATGAAAGGTGGGAACATGTCATGTCTGTCTTTCTGATTTTGTTTCTTTTGTTAGCCAGTCAACACAGCTTGCAGGATCTTAGTTCCCCAACTAAGCATAGAATCCGTGCCCTCAGTAGTGAAAGAGCACAGTTCTAACCACTCCAGGACTACAAGAAAGTTCCCAGTAGGTCATTTCTTGACCCTAGCAGACAGCCCAGAAGTCTGACATTGGCTGCTGAGAGGCAGCCCTCTATGGGTCAGGTTTTGATGATGTCACCAAATATTCCTCTCTCCCTGACCTCTGGGAGCCTTGTGACCATGGCACATATCATAGAAACTTATGGAGGTAAACAGAACTGAAGGACAACGTACCCCCTCCTCAATATATTCCTTTCCTGGCTACAGACCCAAATGCCTTCCAACAAATTCATCTGCTCTCAACACATCTGCAGAAAGCATGCTGTCCTCCTTCCTGGAAACTTCCCTGCAGAAGAGGTTGAACTCATGTCCTCTGATTCTTCCTAACCTAACATGTGAAGGCCTTTCTGTACATCTGGTGATAAGCTTCAGTGTGTTCTGCTGGACAGCTGTGGGGTTCCCCCCACTTTTTTTTTTTTTTTTTTTTTAGGTTAAAAGACATACTTCCCTTCACATCCAGGATGGTTTGAGCACAGTCCTCACTTTGCTGTCAAGGTTCTGTCCCTAAAAGTCTAGGAGAGCAGTAAAAATAGTTGGGGCCATAAGCTAGTTGGGTGGGGACCATTAGTAGCAGTGGTCTGCAAGAAGTGGTCCACAGGAGCAGGCTTTGTCCTGGAAAACCTGGGTGGGTGGGCAGTTTTTGATGGGCAAGAGTCATCTGGGAGCTGAGTCATCACCTACATACACCCTACCTGTCCTTGAGGTGAGCCCTTTCTAAGGACTCCTGATCAAAATAATGTGTTAAAGTACTAAGGTGGACACCAGAAATACCACAGACTTAAACAACAGGAAATTCTTTTCTCCCATTTCTGGAGGCTAGAAATCTAGGATCAGGTGTTGACAATGTAGTGTCTCTGGAGTTCTCTTTCCTTGATGTGCAAACAGACACATTCTCATATTCTCCTTTCCCCTTATGTCCAAGCATCTTTGATGTCTTGTGTGCCCTAATTTCCTCTTTCCCACCCTGGCTGTCCTGCTTCACTTCTGGGTCTTAGTTTCCAGAACAGGGATTGAACTTGGGCCCTTGGCAGTGAAATCTCGGAGCCCTAATGACTGGAATTACAGGTAACCCCCCTCTTTCTTTTTATATGGAGAACCATGAGATTGCTTTGGGCCCACCCTAGTGACCTCGTTTAAACTTAGTCACCTCTTTAAAGGTATTATCTCCAAATATGATTACATTCCAAAGTGTAGGGGGTTAGGACTTCTACAGATAATTTTTAAAAATAAATTATTTGACTGCACCAGGTCTTAGTTATGGCATGTGGGGACTTCTGTCTTCCTGGCGGCACATGAAATCTCTTTGCCTCACCAGGGACCGAAGAGGAGCCCTCTGCACTGGGAGTACAGAATCTTAGGAACTGGGCTATTGTGAAACTTCCCGTAACATATGGATTTTTCAGGACACAATGAAGACCAAAACAGGGCTGATGGTATGGTGATTTTCCTGGCTACACATTTACACCGTACCTATTCTTTAGAAATATCAGAGACCTTTAATAACGTCGACTCCCTGGTCCCATTCCTGGAAATACTGATTCCGTGGGTATGGAGTAAGATCGGCAGATTCAACAAGAACATCAGTACTTTTCAAAAGCTCTGTAGTACTCTCTGTTTAATATGGACACCTTAAGCAGCCTGGACAACACCTGGAGCTTGTGAGAAACTCAGACTCTCAGCCCCACCCAAAACTGTTGGAGGAAAATGTATTTTTGCAAAAGACAAGTCCTTAAATACACTGATGGTTAAGAAACACAGCCCAGGAGATTTGAAAGCATGGCCCAAGCTGAGAAGTTTGGATCCAGATCTCTGGGCTTTGCTTAGACCCTAATTTACATCAACAGGAAGAACATCGAGAAGCCCTGAGAGAGGATGTGGGAGTCCTAGAATCTCTGAAGGGTGGTGGGGAGAATGAAACTCCCAGCTCAAGCAACAACATCTGACTGGTTTATTGAATTACCAATAATCTGCTCCTCCCAAGGCAGGTGTTCAGTGTGTCACATGAAGAATAAAATGAATTTCTGACCCTCAACCCTCAGGGTCCCCTGAAGGAGTGGATTCTTGGATATTTTAAACATGTTTTTATTGTTGTTTGGGTTCCCCTTATGGCTCAGCTGGTAAAGAATCTGCCTGCACTGCTGGAGACCTGGGTTTGATCCCTGGGTTGGGAAGATCCCCTGGAGAAGGGAAAGGCTACCCAATCCAGTGTTCTAGCCTGGAGGATTCCATGGACTGTATAGTTCATGTGGTCGTGAAGGGTCAGACACAACTAAGTGACTGTTGTGGTTTATTTGCTAAGTTGTGTCTGACTCTTTTGTGACCCCATAGACTGTAGCCTGCCAGGCTTCTCTGTCCATGAGATTTCCCAGGCAAGAATCCTGGAGTGGATGCCATTTCTTCCTCCAGGGGATTTTCCAGTCCAGGGACTGAAGCCAGGTCTCCTGAATTAACAGGTGTATTCTTTACCTCTGAGCCACCAGAGATCAATCTTTCCCAAAGTATTGGATGATTTTACACCCTGGGATTCACTTCACTTCAGCATCAATTGAGTCAAACATTGAATTTTCAGATCCCCAGGCCCCCTCCTCTGGCAATTTGAGTTTCCTAAGTGTGTTATGCAGCCCTGGAATCTCTATGTTTAACAATGTCCCAAGTGATTCTGAGATTTGAGCAACTGTTAGAAGCATATGAAAGTGATAGTGTTAGTTTTCCAGTTGTGTTTGACTCTTTGCAAGCCCATGGATAGTAGCCCCCCAGACTCCTCTGTCCATGGGATTCTCCTGGCAAGAATACTGGAGTGGATAGCCATTTCCTTCTCCAGGAAGTCTTCCTGAACCAGGGATCAAACCCCGGTGTCCTGTACTGCAGGCAGATTTTTTTTTTTCTTTTTACTGTCTGAGCCATCAGGGAAACCTAGAAGCATAAATAAGTACTCAAAATTTTTATTCCTTTGCCCTAAGTTTTTGCAAACATTTTAAAATTGACATCCAAAATACTTTTTTGTTTTAAGATCAAACCTGATCAAACCCAGGTCTCCAACAGTACAGGCAGATTCTTTACCAGCTTAACCATAAGGGGAACCCAAACAATAATATCCAAGAAACCCCTCCTTCAGGAGACCCTGAGTATTGAGGGTCATAAATTCATTTTTTCATCATGCGACACATTGAGAACCTGCCTTACTGAAAACGATGTAGCTTTTGGCAAAAAATAAAAATAAATCCTTTAAGTATATAAAACTAGGAATTCCCTGGTAAACCAGTGGATAGTGCTCAATGCTTTCATTCTGGTGACTTGTGTTCAGTCCCTGGTCAGGAAAATGAGATCCTGCACGAAGTCTCATGGGCCCATAAATAAATAAAACTGTTAATATCATGCTTTCAGTTATATTCAGAAGAATATAAATAACTTAGAGTTTTAAAAAATATTTATTTTTATTTACTTAATAGGCTGCCTCGTGTCTTAGTTGTGGCATGCAGGGTCCTTCATGGGTTCTACTGTCCTTTGGCCTGTGGATTTTAGTTCCCCCAAACACAGATCAAACCCACGTTCCCTTCATTGGAAGGCAGATTCTCAAACACTGGAGAACCAGGGAAGTCTCTAGCCTTGGGTTTTGATACTCACCAAAATTTGAGGACATGGCAACCCACTTCAGTATTTTTGCGTGGAGAATTCCATGAACAGAGGAGCCTGGATGACTACAGTCCATGGGGTCGAAAAGAGTCAGACAAAACTGAGCAACTAGGCACAGCACTCATCAACCATCTTAAAATATTATAAAACTAATTATTTCTAATGGTCAGTTCTTTTATTTTTCCCTGCTTCATTGAGATATAATAGACATATATTGTGTAAATTTCAGGTGAACACTTGTTGATTGGATCAGAAAGGCATTTTTGATGTTATATCTGATTACAGCACTTGAGATCACATTCATTAGTGAATTTCATTTTTGTTCTAACTCAGTGACTCTGCTATCTTATAAGGAATGGAAATATACATATTTCTTCTCTGGAGCACTTCTTCCCCTTAAGAATCTGTGTTCAGAGGGCTGTAAAGACAGTGGGAGGGAAAGCTTGAGATAGAATCTATGTCGTGCAAAGGGGAAGGAGAGAGAAGAGGGGGAGTGAGGGACAAAGGAAGGAGGAGGGGGACCAGGCTGTAACCTGACATCCCTGATGTGGTTTAAGAAAGCATGAGCCCCTACCTGGAAAAAGCTCCTGGGGTTCAGCATGATGATACACAATGAGGACCCCAGGAATCCAGAGGGTGCTGAGTTTTCAACTGCAGATAACTTGGGAGTAAGCTTGCTTCCTGCTCCTCTCTCCCTCCCCACCTCTACCCCGCCACCACCCACCAACCCACCCACCTTGCTCCTGGAAGAGAACAGGGATTTTCTGTTTGCAGCTGGAGAATTTTCTGGATTGGAAGAGGACCCCTGCCTTTTTAAGTTCTTGACATCAGCCTGAGCTCTGTTGGAATAGTTTGTGGACCACCTTCCCCTGCCCTTAAGCTGCTGCTGCTGCTGCTGCTAAGTCACTTCAGTCGTGTCTGACTCTGTGCAACCCCATAAACTGCAGCCCACCAGGCTCCACCATCCCTGGGATTCTCCAAGCAAGAACAATGGAGTGGGTTGCCATTTCCTTCTCCAATGCATAAAAGTGAACAGTGAAAGTGAAGTGGCTCAGCTGTGTTGTGACCTCATGGACTGCAGCCTACCAGGCTCCTCTATTCATGGGATTTTCCAGGCAAGAGTATTGGAGTGGGCTGCCATTGCCTTCTCCACCTTTAAGCTATTGAACCATAAATAACTAAAGATGCAGATAAATTGTAGATAAGGTGGTGGGTTTCTGGATGCCAGAGACGGAATTAGGGGCTCTCACCACACTGAGACCTGGAAAACAGCCCCTGCATAGGGCCCCAATGCCCCATACACATTTTGTTTCTCTCTCTAGAAATTTGGTAGAAACGTTTCTAGTTGAAAGATCCTATGGGGAATAACTGATTCAGAAACCTGACTGGAGCCCAGTTTGGATACTATGGATTGGATTAGAATGGATTTTAAAAGGCTTGGAATCTTCTGATCCAGCCTCACTGAGAAAAGGCTTTTGGAGAGCCAATTAGGAGTTCCACGGACACAGGACACAGGAAGTGGTGCTGGTATTCCCAGAAAAATCTCTCTGGGACATGGAGAAAAAGACACTCCAGCTTCACCCTCCACTGGGGCTCAGAGTGGGAAGAGTTTAGCTGCACTGGGTCAAACTGGACTTCAGGAGCTGCTGAGCCATGGGGTTTGGATTGCTTCATTTTGTTCTCTGAAGCCATGAGTCTGCAAAATTTCTCTGTAAAGGACTAGAGAGTAACCAGGCATTAAGGGCTATGCGGTCTTTGACATTAGCAGTGTGAAACAGCCTCAGGCAGCTGCAAATGATCACATCTGTGTTCCAATAAAACTTTATTTGTGTCACTGAACATATAATTTTCACATACCACAAAACATTCCTTTGTTCCCCCCAAATAAAAAAAAAAAGTGAAAATATTGAATATACTTTTAAAAGTTAAAAAAAAAAAAAAACTGAAACATAAAAATCATTCTTAACTTTCTGGTTAGTAAAAAACAAAAACAAACAAACAAAAAAACAGGAGGCAAACCAATTTGTCAATTCCTGTCTAAACCATTTGCCTATATAATTCAGCTAGCATCCCATTAGTGGCTTCTGACATGAATTTAGTAGCCTAGATTTTGCCTACTGTAAAAATTAGAAATTTTCATTAAATCTAAGATGACATCAGGCATCAGGTGTAAGATACAACATTATTTCTTTTGTTTGTTTGTTTTTGCCATACCCTGTGGCATATGGAATCATAGATCCCTGACCAAAGATTAAACCTATGTCCCTTGTCGTGGAAGTGAGAAGTCTTAAATACTCGATCACCAAGGAAGTCCCACAGCATTATTTTTCATACCACTATCAAATATATATTTATATACATATGTATGTGTGTGTGCTCAGTTGTTTCAGTCATGTTTGACTCTTTGCAACCCTATTGACTGTAGCCCACCAGGCTCCTCTGTCCATAGGATTATTCAGGCAGGAATACCTGAGTGGGTTGCCATGCTCTCCTCCAGGGGGGTCTTTGTGACCCAGAGATGGAACCTATGTCTCTTACTTCTTCTGCATTGGCAGGAGGGTCCTTTACTGCTAGGACCACCATTTACACACAGCCACACAAACTATGATATGCTACTGATGAAATGTGATCTGGTATCAGAAATAGTCAAATGTAAACTTTAGAATGTCCCATAATGTCGATGAAACGTATTGATGGCATGGAAGCTATCAACAAATGTATTATATGGAGACAATTTTTTTTACAAACCTTTGTTACTGCCCCTGTCAGCATCCAGCTACATACTAGCTAACTTTCTCCTTGCATGATAGTTTTAAATCTTTAAGATTTGGATTTCATGAAATGCTTGGAGAAATCGATTCTCAGCCTTTTGGCTAAGATCAAGTGGAAGTACATGCGGAGCCAGGAATTAGCAGGTTGAGCCTGTGGTACAGATAAATGATTGTATTAATAACACTTACTGTTTATTTTTGCAGCAGATATGTAGCACTGACAGATGCCACATATTCTAGAAACAAAAATACAGCAGCCCAATAGCTCTGGAGATGAATATGGCATGTGAGTTGGGGGAGGCTGTGATTTCTGACATTATGATCAGGGAAGCCTGGTAGAGGAACTGTGGACCGAGACAGGGCAGGAGCTGGGTGGCGGTACTTGAGACAGCGTCCAAGGCAGGGGGAACAGCAGAAGTCCTGAGAAGGCCCCGTCTGGGAACCCTGCACCTGTAGATATCAAAATCCATGGGTGCTCAAGTCTTTATATAAAATAGTGTAGTCTTTGCATGTAATTTAAAGGGATGCTCCCGCATGCTTTAAATCATCTCCACATTCCTTATAATACCTAATACAATGTTGATGCCCTGTAAATAGTTTCAAGTACAGTGTAAATTCTTTATATATACAGAAATTCTACATATATATATATATATATATATATATATATATATATA
>SJYQ01001223.1:34811-57083 GCA_006410935.1 Redunca redunca
ACAGCTGAGGGCTCTTTTGGATATTTTATGTTGGTCAAGATTTCTGAGTGAGACTTGAGATCTATAAGCAAAATGATGCCTACCAGCTCTCCTGTAGAGTTTAACAGGAGCACTGGGGCCACCATGGGGAGACAAGGTAAAAGTGGGGGCTGGGGAAGGAAGTTTAAAACTGTTAAGTCACTTAATTCAGTTTGAGATGTTTCCTTATGTATAAAATAACGGTGTTAATAGTCACCTCAATGTTTCAGCTGATGATTAAATCAGGTACTAATTTTGTCTTTTGGAAGAAATATAACCATCACCACTTATCTGCAGAGGATAAATTCGAAGACCCCCAGTGGACATCTGTAATCTCACATAGTATCAAAACCTATATACACACTGTTTTGTGATGCAGTTTATTTTATAAATGTACAGTAAGAGAATGGCAACCAACTAATAATAACAGAAAAGTGAAAGTGAAGGCTCTCAGTCATGTTTAACCATTTGCAACCCCATGGACTGCAGTTTACCACGCTCCTCTGTCCATGGGATTTCCCAGGCAAGAATTATGGATTGGGTGCCATTTCCTTCTGCAGAGGATATTCCCAACCCAGGGATCAAGTCTGGGTCTCCTGAAATGTAGGCAAACACTTTACCATCTGAGCCACCAGGAAAGGTGTAATAATAACATAGAACAATAATAACAGTATACTTTTATAAAAGTTTTGTGAATGTAGTCTCTATGTAAAAAAATCACTGTACTAAGTTAGTGATTTTTTTCACCCTAACTAAGTACTGTGTCCATAACTGTTGCAGTTTTAGTTTTGACAGCAAAACTAACCCAGATTTCTTTTCTCTTCTTCATATTCACCAAATATCTTAGCAACCTCAGCATACAATTTTTTCTCTTTTTATATCAAATTGAGAACTTTAATCTTTTCACTTAAAGGCGGCACTTGATGGATTGTGTCTGGCATATATAAATGGCCAGCATCACTCTACTTATTCTTTGGGGCCATTATTGAGTAAAATAAGGGTGACTTGGTCACAAGCCCTGTGACATCTCAACAGTCATTGTGGTAACCGAGTGACATATGGGTGTGATGTGCGCGATTAAGAAACGATTCACATCTGGGCAGGAGGAAGCAGGATGGTGTGAGATTCCAATCACACTCCTCAGAATGACATTCAATTTAAAACGTGTGAGTTATTTATTTCTTGAATTTTCCATTTAATATTTTCAGTGAACAACTGAGGGTTAACTGAAACCACAGAGAGTGACACCTGAGATCAAAGAGGATGAGCTTTTCCTGTAGTGGAAAGCTCCAGTAGAAGTAGGGGCCACTTGAAGCCAAAAGCAATTGTAAAATCACCCATCTCTTCACTTGTGAGGAAAGACAAGCACCACCACAACCCCAGAAAAAGACCAGAGAGTCCAAATCCAGAGATGAGGATGATGACTATGCTGTGGTCATCTTTGTTGGAGTGGAGAACGTCAATAAGGATGCTAAAACCCTCCTTGTCAGAGTGAGTTCAAGTCCAAAGCCAGTCATTTCTAACATTTTGAACAGAGTGACCAACAACTCATATTCAAGAAGAAAGAAAGGCCATATGAATCCAGATCCCTCCTGCAGGTTGCAACCTGCAAATCTCAGGAACCCAGCATCAAAGCCAGCAGCCGTCTCACCAGCTTCTCAGCCTGAATGCAGAGGAAGAGACAGCCCTATTATTTTCTAGCCTTCATCTAAACCTGATTATAAAGTGAGCTCTCTGCAAGCCATGCTTCACAATTCAGAGTTGTTCTCTCCGTGGCCTCACTGTCAATCTGGAGCTGTTCTCTCATTAGGAGGCAAGGATGAAATTCCTCTTAATTCAAAGCAATGTCCCACTTCAGATGTAAATTTTAACAGTGGGAATCCCAAAAGACCTAAACTCAGCAATGGAATCCCAGGGGGACCAGCCTGCACCATGGCCCACGCAGGAATCTATCCTACAAAGAACACAATTATGACCTTGAAAGACCTCCTGACCTCATCGAGCCATGTTCAAGATGGGGCATAATTTTCACAGACTCATGCAAATGACCAGGCATACTTCAGTCTTATGGATCCAGACAGAATACGTAGTTTGGAAGGGCTGGAGAAAACAGACTTTTTTATTCTAGCAAGTCAGAGCAAGACTGTTGATCTCATGAAAGGATATCTGATCATGCTACTTGATGACTTTTACTATGGACAGCATACAAGAAATGGGCAACCATTACAGAAGACTCACACAGCTTTTAAATTCTCTGCTTGAGAATTCTAAAAAATGTCAAGTTTATGACCCATGTGAGGAACCATCTGGAGCTTGAGAAGCAGAAGGGTGACAGCTGGGAAATTCACACTACCTGCCAGCACTGCCACTGCCAATTTCACACACTGATCCAGCTGCAGTGTCACATTGAAAGTGTCCATGCTTCCTGGGAGCCCTCCACAGTCTGTAAAACCTATGAATCCTCCATCAAAACAGATTAGGTTCTCTTACAGCACATAAAGTAGAGTCATAAATCTGGCAAAATGCCCTATGTGTGCCACATTTGCAATTGCAGATCGTCAGTGTTTGCCAGTATAGAGCCGCATTTTAGAACATGGCATCGAAACATGAACAATTTGCTTTATCTGTTTTGCCTCAAAAATTTGACACTGGCAACATCCTTTGTAAATCACAGTTGGAGGCACTGGAACAAGAGGGTCTTTCCATGTTTCAGGCACCGGCTACAGTTTCTGAAGCTGAAGGAAAAGACAGAGCACCAAACCAAGTATCATCAGTCATTCAAAAAGCCAGAGTAATTGCGAGGATTGCCTCCTGAAACAGAGGTCATGATCTGAACCTCATTTCAGCTGGGACTGAGAGAGACAGCATCCATCATTGTGAGAAGCACTGACTCACAAGTGCCATGCAGAAAAACTTCAAAGAAGATTGACTATGAGCACAAAATATTCCAGACGTGTTGCAGCAAGGGATCTGGCTAAACATTGTTCTACCTACCTCCAGAAATTCGAAAAAGCCCTATTGAGGTTCAGCCAGCTGTACATAAAGACCCTGCCTAGCTTTTGTTGTTTAGTTGCTCAGTCATGTCTGACTCCCCGTGACCCTATGAACTTCAGTAAACCAGGCTTCCCTGTCCATCACCATCTCCTGAAGCTTGTTTAAACTCATTCCATTGGGTTGCTGATGCCTTCCAACTGTCTCGTCCTATCACCCTTTTTTTTCCTGCTTTCAATATTTCCCAGCATCAGGGTTTTTACCAGTGTGTTGACTCTTCCTAGCAGGTGGCAAAGTATTGGAGCTTCAGTTTCAGTTCTTCCACTGAATATTCAGGGTTGATATGTTATCTAGGTTTGTCACAGCTTTTCTTCCAAGGAATGAGCATCTTTTAATTTCAAGACCTCAGTAACCATCCACAGTTATTTTGGAGCCCAAGAAAACAAAATCTGGCTTTACTGTAACTGAAATTGTACTTGCTTCATCTCTCCATCATCAGGTACGTTTGAAATATCCGTGACCCTTCCTGACCACTCTCTGCTCCCCAAATTAATCACTTCTCTGACCTCCTGCACCAGAGATTCATTTTTCTTTGTTTCAAACTTAAGATAAATAGAATCACACAATACAGTTTCTGTTCCGCTGGTCCTGGTTTTCTTTTAAATACGTGAGATGCATTCTTATTGTATGTAGCTGTGGAACATTCTTTTTTTATGGCTGGGTAGAACTTTTTACTGTGCCTGAAATTTGAGGCTCTTATTTTGCCTTTTTGAATAAGCCACCTATGAACCTGTGTATCTCTTTCATAGTAATTTCTCAGGGATAGCTATATCTGTATGTCTAGATGTGAGATTTTCCGATAATGCATGTGGTAATGGTTTAGTCGCTAAATGGTATTTGACTCTTGCAACCTGATAGACTCTAGTCCACCAGACTCCTCTGTCCATGGGTTTTTTCAGGCAAGAATACCACAATGGGTTGGCACTTCCTTCTCCAGAGGATTTTCCTGACCCAAGGTTCAAACCTGGGTCCCCTGCATTGCAGGCAGATTTGTTACTGACTGAGCCATTTTAATATGCAGGTACAGGCAAATGCTTTTTCAAAGTGATTGAAGCAATGTGTATTACTACTAATACACATTGGCATTTTCGTTTCTACCAAACGCTTGCCATTGTCAGTCCGTTTCATCATATAACTGAGTAGAACCCTGCAGGGCTTTCCCAGGGACAGACCACATCCACCAACACCACTAATGTACCCTGTCTCTCATTTGTGGAAAAACTACAGGTCCTAGGCCTTCCATGAGTTTCAAAGAACAAATTTAATTAGAAGTGAAAAACTGCAGAAACAAGAAAAAAATTAAGCAAGACAAGCAAAAATGTGTTGTTGTGCAGTCGTGTGTACTCTTTATGACCCCATGGACTGTAATACGCCAGGCTTCTCTGTCCTTCACCATCTTCTGGAGCTTGCTCAAGCTCAATTCCATTGAGTCTCTAATGCTATTCAACCATCTCATTCACTGTCATCCCCTTCTCTTCCTGCCTTCAATCTTTTCCAGCATTAGGGTGTATTGTGATTCAGCTCTTCCCATAAGGTGGCCAAAGTATTGGAGCTTCACTTTCAGCATCAGTCCTTCCAGTGAATATTCAGAATTGATTTCCTGTAGGACTGACTGGATTGATCTCCATGCAGTCCAAGGGACTCTCAAGAATCTTCTCCAACACCACAGTTTAAAAGAATTAATTCTTTGGTGCTCAGCCCTCCTTATGGTCCACCTCTCATATCCATACTTGACTAGTGGAAGAACCGTATCTTTGACTACACAAACCTTTGTTGGCAAAGTAATGTCTCTTATATTTAATATGCCATCTAGGTTTGTCACAGCTTTTCTTCCAAGGAGCAAGCATCTTTTAATTTTGTGGCTGTAGTCACCATCTGCAGTAATTTTGGAGTTCAAGAAAATAAAGTTGATCACTGTTTCCATTGTTGCCTCATCTATTCGCCATGAAGTGATGAGACCTTTGACTGTGTGGACCACAACAAACTCTAGAGAATTCTTAAAGAGATGGAAATATCAGATCACCTGACCTGCCTCCTGAGAAATCTGTATTCAGCTCAAGAAGCAACAGTTAGAACTGGACATGGAACAGACTGGTTCCAAATAGGAAAAGGAGTACGTCAAGATTGTATATTGCAGAGTACATTATGAAAAACTCTGGGCTGGATGAAGCACAATCTGGAATAAAGATTGCTGGCAGAAATATCAACAACTTCAGATAGGCAGAAGATACCATTCTAATGGTAGAAAATGAAGAGCCTCTTAATGGGGGTGAAAGAGGAGAATGAAAGACTGGCTTAAAACTCAACATTCAAAAAATGAAGATCATGACTTCTCGTCCCATCACTTCATGGCAAACAAATGGAGAAAAAGTGAAAACAGCAACAGATTTTATTTTCTTGGGCTCCAAAAGCACTGTGGATGGTTAATATAGCCACAAAATTAAAAGAAGCTTGCTCCTTGGAAGATAAGCTACAAAAAACCTAGACAGCATTAAAAAAAAAAAAAAAAAAAAAGCTGAGGCAGGCATCACTCTGCTCCCCAAGGTTCTTATAGTCAAACTATGGCAGCTCAGACAGTAAGAAGTGCACTTGCAATGCAGGAGACCTGGGTTTGATCATGGGAAGGACATCCCTATAGTCCAGTATTAAGACTCTGTGCTCCCAAACTAGAGAGTCCAAGTTTATTCCTTGGTCGGGGTATTAGATCCAGCATCAGTTCAGTTCAGTTCAGTCGCTCAGTCATGTCCGACTATTTTCGACCCCATGAATCGCAGCACACCAGGCCTCCCTGAGTAGGCGAAGCCATCCAGCCATCTCATCCTCTGTCGTCCCCTTCTCCTGACCCCAATCCCTCCCAGCACCAAAGTCTTTTCCAATGAGTCAACTTTTCTCATGAGGTGGCCAAAGTACTGGAGTTTCAGCTTTAGCATCATTTCTTCTAAAGAAATCCCAGGAATGATCTTCAGAATGGACTGGTGCAACTTAAAATACCACATGGAACAATTAAAAATCCTGCATCCCACATGCTAAAATGAAGATCGAAGAGCGCTTGTGCTGAAACTAAGACCAAGCACACCCAAGTAAACGTATACATATTTGAAAGAAAGAAAGAAAAAGAAAAGAGAATTTCCAGTTGGTTCAGAGGGTAGGACTTGATGCTTTCATTGCCAATGGCCAGGGTTCCACACCTGGTTGTGGAACCAAGATCCCACAGGTTCCATGGCATGGCCAAACAAAACCCCAGAAAGATCACTGAGGAGGAAAAAGCTTCCAACGTTTAAAAATGAAGCAATATAACTGTGAGCAGGCTGAGAATAGAGTAAGGATTGCCAGGAACCCAAAGTGCAAATGTGGCACCTCTTTAAGGTTGTGGTTTAGACTCCTCCTACTCCTGCTTCTGAACCTAAATAACTTGTAGCTCCTAAGAGAAACTGTTCTGGATAAAATAAAATACTTGAACTGAATGATATTGAAAATAGCAAATCTTTTGAGACAGAGATAAAGTAGATTCATGTATTAACGTGCATTACATATAAAAATAAGAAAGGTTGGCAAAACAATGATCTAAGTCAGTGCTATTCACAGAAGTTTCTGCAGCAATAGAAAATTTTTAAATCATTGTTACATGTATTCCCTAATAAGGGTGATCAGCTTTTCACAGATACAAATGCATGTTTTTCTCTTCTGTGAAGTGACCTATAAATATCCTTTATCTGATTTTTCAGATGGAGTATTCATCTTGTAGGATTTTTTTTCTTTTTCTTTTCTTTTCTTTTTTTTTTTGCCTTACTGTGAGGCTTAAGGGATCTTATTCAACCAGGGATAGAATCTCTGCTCCCTGCAGTGGAAGCACAAAGTTTTATATACCAGATCACTAGAGAATTCTCAATGAAAATGTTTTCTATCTCCTTGTGTGATATGGCACTTTGGAGATGTTAAAATGTAGCTAGTGTGACTGAGGTATTAAATCCTTGTGTGTGCTCAGTCGCTTCAGTCCTATCCAACTTTATGTGAGACCATGGACTATAGCCCACTAGGCTCCTTTGTCCATGGGATTCTCCAGGCAATAATACTGGGGTGGGCTGCCATTTCCCTTTCCAAGGAGTCTTTCAGACCCAGGGATTAAATTTGCATCTTTACATCTCCTGCATCGGCAGGCAGTTTCTTTACCATTAGCACCACCTGGGAACCCTATTGAATCTTTATTTTTATTTAATTTAATTAATTTAAAATTAAAAGATATGACTAGAAGAACCAGATCTTTCTTATAAATGAGTTTCAGTTAATCTATATACTCAGTAATTTGTGTATCCCTTACATATTTTCCTCAAGATGAGAGTCCATGCCCTTCCCTAAATGTAGTCTGGGTTTAGTGACTTATTTCCAAGAACAGAATATGTCAGGGGGAAGGAGATAACTTTATAGCAGGAAGTAGTGGTAAGTCATATTGACAGTATGAATCCTTGATGGGAAGTGATGAGAAAGATATATTCCCTTGGAGGTATAGTTCTAAAAATATAAACCCCAGTGAAACCAGGAGAAATATACCAAACCCATATTGAGAGTATTTCTGTAAAATACCTGTCCCTGAAGGACTCCTGAAAATTGTCAAAAGTCATGAAAAGCAAGGAAATTTTAAGAAACTGCTTTAGACCAGAGTAAGCTAAGGGAGGTATCTGTAGCTTTTCGGTATACATCCTCATTTAGTTTGGTGTCCTATATGGGAGTATGAAACTGGAAAAGAACATCTGTGGGAAAACTGGTAAAATTTAAATAAAACCTGGAACTTAGTTACACTTACCCTACTGAATGATGCTGGAATAATTATGAGGCTTAAAGAAGGTCATTTCACATATATACATTTTAGATACATTCCAGCAGTCATGTATGGATGTGACAGTTGGATCATAAAGAAGGCTGAGTGCCAAAGAATTGATGCTTTTGAACTGTGGTTTTGGAGAAGACTCTTGAGAGTCCCTTGGATGGTAAGGAGATCCAACCAGTCAATCCTAAGGGAAATCAACTCTGAACATTCACTGCAAGGACTAATACTGATGCTGAGCATCCAGTACTTTGGCCACCTGATGTGAAAAGCCAACTCACTGGAAAAGACCTTGATGCTGGGAAGACTGAGTGCAGAAGAAGAAGTGGGCAGCAAAGGAGGAGATTGTCGCATCATATCACCAACTCAAAGAACAAGAGTTTGAGTAAACTCTAGGCGATAGTGAAAGACAGGGAAGCCTGGTGTGCTGCATGCAGTCCCTGTGGTTGCAAAGAATCCTACATGACTGAGGGGTTGAACAACAACAGTAACTTAAGGTAAAATTATAGCATTACATATAAGAGAAACGAGAGTTACAAACAACTGTCTCAAAAAGTTGTAAAGATGAGCAACAGAACAAATATAGTGATAAGAACGAATGAAATTAATAAAGAATGAAAAATGAATGTAATTGAGAATAAAATATTGTACCAAAACCAAAACTTTATTCCCCCATATGACTACTAGGAGACTTCCAGCAGAACAGGGCATTTAAAAACGACTCTGTTAAAAAAAAAAAAAAAAAAGACTCTGTAAAGGGCCAAAAAAGAAATACTTTAGGCTTTGTGAATATGTTATTTGGCGACTAATCAAGTTTTCAGCCATAGACAATAACCGAAGGAACTGGCAAGTACCTGTTCCAACTTTAAGGATGCTGAAAATTGAATTTCACACAATTTTCATGTCAGAAAATAATATTCTTTTCGGTGTTCCTCAGCCATTTAAAAGTGTAAGGCTCTAAAATTAAAATAATAATAATAAGTAAAGCTCATTCCCAGCTCACTACAGCCTGTGCAAAAACAGGGGTAGGCTACCCTGCAGTGATCCAAATAGAATTCCAAGAGGAGGGGCTTCAAGATCCAGGTGTACCGTCAAGTTCCTTAAGCAAGGGGCAGGTCACCCCTGAGTTCCGTGAGTGCTGGACACCATCACTGGACTCACTTGGTAGACTCGGATGTTGCTCTCAGTCCTGTGCCGTGATGACTGTGCAACACTTTTCCTCCCGCCTTCCCTCTGCTCCCCCAACTTTGGCAAGTTGTGCAATCTTGACAGACCCAAGATCCTTGAGATTCAGGTTCAGCCTGACTGTGCCCCCAGTGGTTGCCTCCAGAGTTGCCACCGCGTGCACATGCGCCCAACTCGGCCTCGCGGCCAATCAGATTGCAGGCGCCAACACCTGGCAGCCAATCGTCAGTGGCAGCGGCCGCCCCTGTAGGGGCAGTGAAGGCGACCCGAGACTGAGAAGGTGTCGTCTCCTCAGGCTTAACCTGGGGTCAGCCTAGAGCCAGGTGAGCTGCCTGAAGTTCTGGCATCACCACCAACGGGGACCCGTAAGGAATGCAGCATTGTGAGGCCAAGGCGTGTCTGAGGATCAAGGGGAGGGTTTCACAGTTCCCCACACGCGCCAGGCCTTACTCGGAGCGGTTGCCTTTCAGAACCTGTGAACCCTCAGGAGGGAGCTTGCGACTGGGCCCACTGGCCCCGAGTCCCCTTGTACCCTCTCCCCTCTCTAGTCTGGGTGGGCACTGCTCCCTGGCAGCCTTCCTGCCCTGGGGGTGGGACATGCTAGCTCCGGGAAAGGGCCTATCAAGCCCCTGGCTGCCCGCCCAGGCCTCCTGTGGAACCTAATATATTTAAACACACAGAGAAAAATCTTCATGGCCGGTTTGTGAATCGGCCCGACCTGGTTCTGCACCTAAGCATAGTCAGGCGGGCGCAGCAAAAAGAAAAAAAGAAAAACAACAACAACAACAACAACAACCACCACACGTCTAGTGGCCTCTTCATTGCCGGGGTGCCTTGGTCATTTTCCTGTTTCCTTTGCCTCTCCTCGGATTCCTGGGCTGCCCCTGTCCCTGTGGGCCCCAAGATTCAGGCCTTTGGTTCGGGAAGCTGGCAAATGAGGTATTTGTTTTTTTGTTTGTTACTGAGAGAAGGGGGATGGGAGGAAGAAGCTCAAGGAAGAGGAATTCAATCACTTGCTATGGTTGAGTGTGAAACGTCTAGTCAGCATCAGTAGGATAGGACCAGGTAGGGCCTGGGGGATAGAACATTCCCAGAACACGTGACTCACCCTGACCTTTCCCTCTGCCCACCCCCAGAATGTGACCTTCTCCTGCCTGGATAGTCTAAAGCATACAGGTTTTCAGTGTGCCCCTGAGGTAAGGTGACTGACAGCTTTACAATAAGGAACAAAGTTGTGTCTTTCTTGCCTTCTATTTTTCTCTTTTCATTCATGAGTTGACACATTGCTGTTGAGAGAGAGTTCTGATTGTGGCTGGTGACTTCGGGGCAATCAAGGTTTCAGGTCACTCTGAAGCTTTCTGAGTTGCACCCTTAAAAAAAGGCAGGGAGGCTGGTGGCTTGCTTTCTCCTGCCATCTTGAAAGAAAAAAGTAATAGCACCATGGATTCCAAGCTGGGTAGAGCTGACTCCTACCACTTGGTGAGGCTAAAATGGGGCGATGCTCATATCCTAAGGTTTTAGCTACAAAATCAAAGTAATTAATGTGTGGGAGTTACCTGGTGGCCTAGTGTTTAGGATTCTGAGCTTTCACTGCAGTGATCTGGGTTCCATCTCGGTTCAGGGAACTGGGATCTCACAAGCGAAGCAGCATGGCCAAATGAATAAATGAATAAAGTGTTCATTTAGAGAAAATGTGTTGTGATTTAACACGTTTACATGGGAATACTTGCTCATTTATGTACCTTTAAGGGCTTCATTTCATTAAGTAATTGAACTCTACTGGGTGGGGGCCGGGTACCATCTGAATTCATTTCATGCCAGTAAAGAAGATCATAGGTAGCTCTATGCCCAGCAACTGGTGCCTACAGCTCTGTTGTGTAGTTACCTATTGCTGGTACAGCTTTGAACTTCACAGCATATCAATGTTGCCATGTTTTGTTTTGGTCAACCATGTGGCTTCATAGGATATTAGTTCCCCAACCAGAGATTGACCCCAGGATCCTAGCAGTGAAAGGGCTGAGTCCTAAACACTGGACTGCAAGGCAACTCCTGTTTTTAGGGGTTTTGGTTTATTTTGTGTTTTTAAATTTTTGCCATATTTATAGAACTCTTCTGTGTGTAAGTATGATGTAAATGATATTATAACTCAAAATGTTTGTGTTGTACATATTATCTCAAAATTGAATAGTTTGAAAAAACTTACAGTTGTTATCTCTTGGTAGAATCCAGTTGGGTAGTTTAGCCTCAGGGTCTCTGCTGAGGTTGTAGTCAAGCTTTTATCTGGTTTGGCTACCTCTGAAGACTTGGCTTGTTGAATCTAAGCTCTTTCACTTGGCTGTACTCATGAAGCCTCAGTTCCTACTTCTGTGGGCCCCTCCAAGGGGCTGCTCCTGTGGAGGATGCTGTCTTTTCCCAGAATGAGGGATTCAGGAAAGAACTTGCACCCAGATAAAGTGCAGAATCTTTTTTCAGAAATTACACATCTTCACTTCTGTATTTGCTTAGTCTCACAGGTCAACCCTGTGATAGTTTGAGAGACAACTAAATAGGGGTGGGAATATCAGATGTGTTTCATTTGGGGTCATCTTGAAGGCTGGCTCAGTTCAGCTCAGTCGTGTCCGACTCTTTACGACCCCATGAATCACAGCACGCCAGGCCTGCCTGTCCATTACCAACTCCCGGAGTTCACCCAGACTCACGTCCATCGAGTCTGTGATGCCATCTAGCCATCTCATCCTGGGTCGGCCCCTTCTCCTCCTGCCCCCAATCTCTCCAAGCATCAGAGTCTTTTCCAATGAGTCAACTCTTCACATCAGGTGTAAAAGGTACTGGAGCTTCAGCTTTAGCATCATTGCTTCCAAAGTAATTCCAGAATTGATCTCCTTCAGAATGGACTGGTTGTATCTCCTTGCAATCCAAAGGACT
Organism: Redunca redunca; assembly: GCA_006410935.1. NCBI lineage: Eukaryota > Metazoa > Chordata > Mammalia > Artiodactyla > Bovidae > Redunca > Redunca redunca. Next base: position 46,813 of record SJYQ01001223.1, read on the forward strand.
ATCAAGAGTCTTCTCCAACACCACAGTTCAAACGCATCAATTCTTCGGCACTCAGCCTTCTTCGCAGTCCAACTCTCATATCCATACAGGACCACAGGAAAAACCATAGCCTTGACTATACGGATCTTAGTTGGCAAAGTAATGTCTCTGCTTTTGTATATACTATAGGTTGGTCATAACTTTTCTTCCAAGGAGTAAGCCTCTTTCAATTTCATGGCTGCAGTCACCATCTGCAGTGATTTTGGAGCCCCAAAAAATAAAGTCTGACACTGTTTCCACTGTTTCCCTATCTATTTCCCATGAAGTGATGGGACCAGATGCCATGATCTTCGTTCTCTGAATGTTGAGCTTTAAGCCAACTTTTTTGCTCTCTTCTTTTACTTTCATCAAGAGGCTTTTTAGCTCCTGTTCACTTTCTGCCATAAGGGTGGTGTCATCTGCGTATCTGAGGTTATTGATATCTCTCCCGGCAATCTTGATTCCAGCTTGTGTTTCTTCTAGTCCAGCATTTCTCCTGATGTACTCTGCATATACGTTAAACAAATGGGGTGACGATATACAGCCTTGACCTACTCCTTTTCCTATTTGTAACTAGTCTGTTGTTCCATGTCCAGTTCTAACTGTTGCTTCCTGATCTGCATATAGATTTCTCAAGAGGCAGGTCAGGTGATCTGGTATTCCCATTTCTTTCAGAATTTTCCACAGTTTATTGTGATCCACACAGTCAAAGGCTTTGGCATAGTCAATAAAGCAGAAATAAATGTTTTTTTCTGGAACTCTCTTGCTTTTTCCATGATCCAGTGGATGTTGGCAATTTGATCTCTGGTTCCTCTGCCTTTTCTAAAACCAGCTTGAACATCAGGGAGTTCACAGTTCACGGATTGCTGAAGCCTGGCTTGGAGAATTTTGAGCATTAATTTACTAGCATGTGAGATGAGTGCAATTGTGTGGTAGTTTGAGCATTCTTTGGCATTGCCTTTCTTTGGAATTGGAATGAAAACTGACCTTTTCCAGTCCTGTGGCCACTGCTGAGTTTTCAAAACTTGCTGGCATATTGAGTGCAGCACTTTCACAGCATCATCTTTCAGGATCCGAAANCTTTTTGCCTCTCTTCTTTTCACAGCTATTTGTAAGGCCTCTCCAGACAGCCATTTTGCTTTTTTGCATTTATTTTAAATGGGGATGATCTCAGTTCTGTTATTGTGAGGGAATTTTTTGGCTTGTGTACACTCCTTGTGTGCTAGATCTACTCAATTCTTGTTTATTCAGTTATATTCTAGCAAGTCTCTTTTTGTGCTGGATTAAGTTTTCTGTTTCTCTGGATGGTTCCCATCAGCAAACAGTCTGACTATAATGTCACCTCTCATGAAAAATCCATCTTTTGGTGAAATACCCTGCTTCTGCTTTTATTTCATATTTGATTATATACTGCTACAGAGTTGTTTAGAATTTGTTATCTCCAATTCTCTCATTTTCCTTTAAACACACTCTTGCCAAAGTCACCATTTTGAATTCAACCTGTTTAATTCAGTGGTCAATTATTTGTTTTTAATTTTTAGTTTTTAATTTAATTTATTGGCAGTTTTTATCAGAGTAGTTCATTTCCTTCTCCCAGAAAAAAAATGTTGCATTTGGATTACAGAATGCTTCTCTTTCCTGCTTCTCTTCTACCAACAGTTCTCCTGCATACAGTGTGTGACCTTTGTGTCTAGCTTTATTCAGATATCATATTTTCTTTTTAAATATTTACTTATTTAGCCATGTGGCATGTGGGATCTTAGTTCCTAGCCCAGGGATGGGGCCTGTGTAGAATCTTAAAACACTGGATCTCTAGGAAAGTCCCCTACTTTGTGTATTTTCAAGATTCATTCATTTCATGGATGTATAGCAGTGCATGTTTTTCTATGGCTGAATATGGTATATGAGTATCGTATATGGGTTACATGTAGTCCATTGTGAGTGTATACCACAGTTGATTTATCCATTCATCAATTAATGGATGATATTTGGATGGTATACTCTTTGTGGCTATTGTGAGTAATGTTGCTGTGATTATTGTTTTTTCATGGACTTAACATTCTCAGTTTTTATGGATATATACAAAAGAGTGAAATTGCTGGATCATATGGCTACTCTAATTTTTTAAGCACTGACAAACCACTTTTCCAAAGTTGTACCATTTTACAGCAATTACATCAACAATATCTGAAGATTCCTTTTTTCTAAATCCTCTGCAGCACTTGTTATTATTCCTCTTTTTGATTATAGCCAAGCTAATGGGTGTAAAGGAATATCACACTGAGACTGATTTACATTCTCCTAGTCATGTTAAGCATTATTTTTGTTATTGTTGGCCATTCGCATATCATCTTTGGTGAAAAGTACTCAAATTCTTTTCCTGGTTGTTAAATGTTTTGTTTCTTTTTTTTTGTTGTAAAAAACTTGTAACACATTTTACCATTGTAACCATTTTACATACTAAGTATTTCACACACTTTCATCAGCCTTTTTGGAGAAGGAAATGAAGCCCACTCCAGTATTGTTTCCTGGAGAATCCCAAGGACATAGGAGCCTGGTGGGCTACAGTCCATGGGAATGCAAAGAGTAGGACAGGACTGAGCAACTAACACATACACACACACACACACACACACACACACACTCAGTCACAGTGTTGTTTTGTTGTTGTCATTGTTTTAGCAGTGCTATGCAGCTTGCATGATAGTTCCCTGGTTGAGGATCATGCCCAGGCCCCTGATAGGAAAGCCTGGTGTCCTAACCTCTGAACTACCAGGGAATTCCTTATCACAATATTATCTCTACACCTTTTCATCTTGCAAAATTGAAACTCTATACCCATCACCTGTCCCATTAGACAACAACTATTCTTTTCTTTCCTGTTTCCCTACACCCTGGAATCCATGGTTCTTCTTTGTTTCTTTTCTGTTGATTGATTATATTAGTTATTTCATATAAGTGGAAACATAGAGTATTTGTCTTTTTTATAACTGGCTTATTTCATTTAGCTTGATGTCTTAAAGGATCATGCATGTTGTAGCATGTGGCAGAATTTTCTTTATATGGCTAAATAACGTTTCATTGTATGTATATATCACATTTGATACACATTTAGATGCTTCCCCCTCTTAGTTGTTGTGATTAGTGTTGCCATGAGCATGGCTGTGCAAATATATCAAGACCCCATATGAAAATCTTTTGAATTTATATCCAGAAGTGGAATTGCTGAATCATATGGTAGTTCTATTTTTAATTTTCAAGGAGCCTTTATACTGTTTTCTCTAGCAGTTGCACCATTTTAAAATATATCCAATACACACAAGGATCCAGTTTTTGTACATGCTTGCCAACAGTTGTCCTTTCCTTTCCTTCCCTGTACCTTTCTTTGCCTTTATATGTATACACACACATGCATGCACAATTTTTTTCATATCCTTTTCCATTATTGTTTATCACAAGATATGAGTATAGTTCCTTGTGCTATACAGCAGATTTTGTTTACCTATTCTATATATTAATACTATATTTTGCCTCTGCTAATCACCAGCTCCTAATCTATGCTTCCCCCACCCTTCCCCTCTTGGTAATCATACAGTCTGCTCTCTATATCTGTGGGTCTGTTTCTATTTCCTGGATAAGTTCATTTGTGTCACATTAGATTCCACATGTAAGTGATACCATATGATATTTGTCTTTCTCTTTCTGACTTCCTAAGTATTCTTTTTAATTCTAGTGTAGTTTGAAGTGTTTACTTAACTTCATTTTCAGAACATTTATTGCCACTGTATAGAAATGTGATTGAATTTTTAAATATTTATCTTGTATTCTGCAAGATTTTTATTAATTGTAATACTTGTGGTTTCATCAGGATTTTCCCTATACAAAAGTATGTTATCTCCAATATACTTTGACTTTTTCCTTTCCATTCTGAATGCTGTTTTTGTTTTTCTAAAACAATAGCAACAGCAACTCCGTTTTCATACCTGATTGCCCTGGTTACAGAAGTGCCAGTATAATATTGAGCCAAAGTGTGGAATAGACATACTTGTGTTGTTCCCAGTCTTAGAGGGAAGGCTTTCAGTTCTTCATTATTAAGTATGATGTTAGCTGTGGGTCTTTCACAGGTACCCTTTGATTGAGAAAGTTCTCTTTTGTTCTTGGTTATTAAGTTTGTTTGTTTTTTTTTTCTTCTAACCCCTATAATGAAAAGGTGCTAGATTCAGTAAAATGCTTTTTTGGCAGACAAATGTGTTTTTTGTCCTTTTTTAAAATTAAAATGGCATAATGTTGACTGACTTTTGTATAATGAACCAACTTTGCATGCCTTCATAAATCCCACGTGATTGTGTTACATAATCTTTTTTATATGTTGTTAGATTTTATTTTCCAGTATTTTGTTGAGGACTTTGCCTCTATATTCATAAAGGATATTGGTTGTGTGTGTTTTTGATGTCCCTGTGTGATACTGTTATTAGAGGAACAGTGGCATCACTATGCCTGCTATGTGGGGAAGAGACATGTGGAGTGAAGGATGAAGCATTGCTGGATTTAAGTTTAGTGAGGATTAGAGGGAGAAATTTAGGATATATCAGTGTGGAATTGGGGTGAGATTATCAAGAGCATTCACTCTCAATTTGCTAGGCCTGTGTTAAGTGCTTGACATTGAATTGTGCTTATTGTCAACTATGTATAGATATTTTTTGCTTTGAATTTTTCCCTGTTTTCTGTATTAATATTTATGAATTCTGTATTAACATTTATGAAATGTATGTGTGAATCAATTGTAATGTGCATTTAAGATACGTTTTCTTCCAATTTTACTACAAAACAAGATGCCATTGGATAGCTGATGCTTTTTTAAAAAGAGCTGTTAACCTTAAGTCTAAGAAATAAGCATTTTTGTCTTTAAAATACAGAAATACATTTAAAAGTTATAAATTTGCCCACTGTACAATAGTGCTTTTGTAAAAATAGTAGTCCTTTACATGTGATTTCACCTAATGATCAGTGGTGTTGGTTTTTTTCTTCTTTTTTTAAATAGAAGAGATTAATATCAACATGGGGCAAAGCTATGATTCTAGAGTCATGTAGACTTGTAGTCATAGGTTTTTCAGCTGTCATTTAGTCTCTCTGACACTCAGTGTCCTTATCTGTAAGATAAGGGTGTTTATAACTACCCTAGAGTTTTGGAGATAATCAAATAGCACCTTTTTCTGTACTTAACTAATATGTAGTATGTTTATACTTAGGTGGCAGTTTATATAAAAAAATCACTGGGACTTGTGGCCTCACTCTTCAGGAATAAAAAAAAAAATATTTAAAATATGGAACCACCCTGTATGTTATGTGAAGAAGGACAAGAGCCATAACCGCAGAAGAGCATGGGACAAACCAAACAAGTAGATGATGAAGATGCTGAACTGATCTTTGTTGAAGTGGAACATGTAAATGAAGATGCTGATGTGATCTTTGTTGGGATGACATCGAATTCAAAATCAGTCATTTCAAACATATTGACAGAGTTACCCCAGGTTCATGTTCAAGGAGAAAAAGATATGGTCANAAAAACTGTCTTGCCAGTTTCTGACTCAGAATCAAGATCAACACTTAGTTCTATTATTATTGAGCCTTTGTCTGAAGCTGATTATAAAATCATTTTGCTACAGACAGTGCCTAATAGCTTTTCAGAGTTATGTCCTCCTTTGATTACCTTCAGAAGTTCATTGCAGCATCCAGTAGAAACAGCAGTTTCTGCAGGAGATATGAATAAAAGTCCTCATGTATCAAAGCGATTTTCCACTTCTGAAACAAACAGCACAAATCCCAAAAGGCCTAAACTCAGTGATGGCATTACAGCGGATCATTCTTTAGCTTTGTCGCCTTCAAGTATTTTTCATATATTGACTACTGAGCAAAGCACATCAGACAGTGTTCTTACCTCATTAAGCCATGTTCAGAGTGGAGAACCTTGTCCAACAGCTTTTCCAAAGGACAATGTTCACTGCAAGCCTGTAAGTCCTTTAGGGGAAAAGAGACTGACAAAAACTGACTTTCCAAGTTTAGCAAGTCAAAGCAAGATTGTAGATCCCACAGAAGGAAATCTGATTGTGTTACTTCGTGACTTCTACTATGGACAGCATATAGGAGATGGGCAGCCAGAACAGAAGACTCACACAGGCTTTAAATGCCTCAGCTGCTTGAAAGTTCTAAAAAAGTGTCAAGTTTCTGAATCACATGAAGCACCATTTGGAAGTTAAGAGGCAGAGAGGTGACAGCTGGAAAAACCACACCACCTGCCAGCACTCCCACTGCTAGTTTCCTACTCCCTTCCAGCTGAAGTGTCACACTGATAGTGTCCACACTTCCCAGGACCTCTCTGCAGTCTGTAAAATCTGTGAGTTGTTCTTTCAGACAGATCAAGTTCTCTTACAGCACATGAAAGACAATCATAAGTCTGGTGAAATTCCCTATGTATGCCAGATTTCCAATTTCAGATCATCATTTTTTGCAGATGTGGATGCACATTTCAGAGCATACCAAGGTAACACTAATAATTTATGTTGCCTGTTTTGTCTCAAAATTTGGAAACTGCAACACCATACATGAGTGATCATAGAGGGCACTGGGTAAAGAATTTTCACCATGTTCCAAATGTCAGCTATAGTTTTTAACTTTCAAAGAAAAAAATGGAGCACAAGACTCAGTGTCATCAAATGTTTAAGAAGTGTAAGCAGCTAGAAGGATTACCTCCTGAAATAAAAGTTGTTTGTTATTCAGGTATCACTGGAAACTCTTTAACCAGGATTGGTGGAAGTAGCATCCATTACTGTGAACACATCTGATTCTGAACCATCACCCCCCAAATCTAAAACTAGGAGTTAAAAAAATAATAATAATTCTACTTGCAGTAAGTCTGAAGCATGTATTTCAAAGTTAAAAACCCCATTAAAAACAAACAAAAAAAAAATCTATAACATTATTCAATAGTAACAAATCTAGTGAAACCAATGGAGAATTTGTGTTTTTTTTTTTTTTTTCATTCATGAAGTACAGTTTTGTTTGATCTGAATGTTGAGATGTTATTTTAAAATATATTACCTGTTTTTCATATAATTTTCTTTACATGTAAAAAGTATGTGTGCATGCATGTGTGTGTGTGAGAGAAAATTAGAGAGGGGGAGAGAGGAAAAGTAACAACCTATGTTGGTATTTCATGTTATTTGTAAGTTCGAAAGCTCTACTATATATGTAATCTGTAGAGTGTTTTAGCAACATAATTTTCAATTGTTTTCATGCCTTGAAGATCTCAGTATTAACTTACAGGCAGATTGGAATGGCTTTGTTATTGTATGGTCCCATGTGCTGCTGAACTCTCTGAAGTGCCTCTGTTGTGCTGATCTAAGATATCCTGGCTCTGAAAGCCTGGTGTGGACAAGTTGATGGAGAAGCTGTGTTGTGAGTTTAGAGCAGACATGGGATTTAGTCAGCAGAGAGCTGTGGCTTCTTGTCCCAGTTGAGGAAGAGGCACACAGTTACTCCAGGCATGGCACCATAGCAGAAGGAACACTGTCTCAGAGTGTCTTTACCTAGCCCAGGGACATTTCAAGGAAGTCAACCATTAAAATGCCTGTGTTTGTTGAGGGGCCCCTGCAAGCATCAGGCAGGCCCTGCGTATTATTGACTGCAGTTGGAGAAGCAGATGTAGTTAATAGAATGAGGCCTGGTGCCCATGGACCTCCTGTTGAGTGATCAGAAGGGGAATTTGATTCATTCTGTCCCCTTTCCCATTTGGCTTGCCTTTAGTCAGAATGAAGTAGCCATGTCTGTCTCAGTCACAGTAGTAAAGCAAGTTAAGATTCCCAAGGACAGCAGCCTTGATGTCCTGTTTTATTTGTCCTGGAGCCATAGTTTTAACTGAAAAGGCTCAAACATAGGGAATCTGTTCAGTTTATGAATTGGGCTAAATTCTCTTCCCCTTAAACTACAATGGAGTTATCCAAGAATAGTAAATGTAGTGGATAAAAATGGCCCAGGGTGATTAAACCCCTTTAGAATTTTTCCTTACCTTTTCCAGTTACATGTGTCTTACCCTAGTTGAAGATGTGAAGATTTCAGTTTTGTATCTTATGTTGCCTTGGACACAAATGTATTACAGTTAACATTTACTTCTTTGTGTGTGTAATTTCCCATTTTATCACACTAATACTGAGTTTCAGTCTCATTTGACACAGTTTGATGTGCAAGAATTGTCTTGTTTATTTCAGTAATTATCAGGTCATAGAAATATTATCCTTTCTCTAATCTATCCAAGTATCTAATCTGTGATTATACTTGTGGAAACCCTTTTTCTTGCAGTCTCCAAGGACACTTCCACAGACCTGCAGGATATCTTCTAAGTATTGGTTCCTGAACATCAGCACACTTGGCTGCCTCTGTGGTTTCCTGGGGTTAAGTCTCCTTAGGCATGTTTTAACGCCATCCCTTCTCCACTTCTGGCACAGATACCTAGCAATCTCTGTGCACCATTCAAGGAAGCTGGGATCCTGGCTGTAGACTTATGCCAGGAGAAATCTCTCCGTTTCCTCTTTCTTTTTCCTCCCCTTTATCTCTGCCCACTTTTTTTTTTTCTTCTCCCTCCTCAGTTTATTTAAATTCTCTAAGCTTTCCCAAAATGCTGGAAAGTGATAATCACCAAGGGGTTAGCATCCCTCTCAGAACTGAATAGGAAGAACTGCAGATGACTAAGCTGTAGTGAGTCTGTTGTCTGCATTTTAGGTATTTTCCTGAGTGTAAATTCTATTTTATTTATTTACTCACTGCTTGATTGATTGATTTGTACTTTGACTATTTTACTAGGCCTTTCCAGTTAGTTTGCCTGAGCCAAAGCACTTTGCTAAGTGTCAGCTTAAACCACTTTCTTTAGTTGTAGAAAAAGTGTGTGTGTGTGTTCTGGTCTCAGGAGAAAACTTCTATGTATAATTAAGTGTGCAGACTTTTGTATACATATCTCCTTTGTTCTATTTCTATAGTAAAACTATGAAGTGTGTTTTTATTTTTGGTTAGTGTTATCAACACTGTTACTGTTGTTTGCTCTGTAGTATGTTCCTAAGGAGTACAAGTTGTTATTTATTGCTAACTACTGCTGGAAGGGATTGGAGGCAGGAGGAGAAGGGGACGACAGAGGATGAGATGGCTGGATAGCATCACTGACTCAATGGACATGAGTTTGGGTGAACTCTGGGAGTTGATGATGGACAGGAAAGTGTGGTGTGCTGCAATTCATGGGGTTTCAAAGAGTTGGACACGACTGAGTGAAGTGAACTGAACTGAAAAAGGTTCCAGTGATATGGACCCTGACTACCTCCTCTCTTCCATTCTCTGTCATTCTACTCGACTCTTCCTCACTGCTGCACTGTTTTTGACAACACTGGCCTTGCTTTTTCTCAGGCAAATTCCATTTCTTCCCGATCCAAAGACTTTGCACCTGCTGTTCTTCTGGAAATGCTTTTCCCCTAGGCCTGCATGGCTTTCTACCTCCCTTATTTGAGCTTCACCAATGCCGTTCAAATCACACAATGAAATCTCGAACCTCCTCCCATTCTTTCTCCTCCTAAAGGCACTTTAAGTCTCTACCCTCTTCTTCCCTCTCCAGCCTAAATTTCCTAGATTTTCATAAAAAGAAAAACTGAGAAGAGATAATAACATCAGGGCTTTGCTGCTTAGAATTGACTTAGTTTCTGTGCCTGCAAATAAAAGATACTTAATAGTGAGTTGAGTCCTTTCAGGAGCTTTCTCTGTTTTTCTATTGATACCGCTGTATTTTTAAGGCAATGTCATTTGTTTTGTGTACAAATACATTGAATATCTGTCAAGATTACTATTTTGTTATTGCCCTTTGTGAATTTCCTTGTCTATTTTGCTTGTTGTTTCAGATAAAATTTATTTATTAACGGTGCCAAAAACTTATAAGTAAAATTAATATTTATAGTAATACTTTTTAAATTATTTCTGCTGTCTGTCTTTTTACAAATAACATGGCATACTTTTAGTTTTTTTTTAACTAATCTTATTTTGTTGGCCAGGACTTCTAAAAGTGATGTGTAAATGGGATTTGTTATTAGTATCATCAAAGCAATGAGTATATGGCTTAATGAACTGCTATTTCTGTTTTTAGAATTTAAAGAGAATCGTTTTGTTTGCTTTTTTTTTTTTTTGATAGTTTACAACATCTGTTGAGACATTTACTTTTCTTG
>SJYQ01001223.1:65547-79243 GCA_006410935.1 Redunca redunca
ACTGCTGATGCTAAGTCGATTTAGTCATGTTTGACTCTATGTGAATCCATAGAGGGCAGCCCACCAGGCTCCATCCCTGGGATTCGCCAGGCAAAAAAACTAGAGTGGGTTGCCATTTCCTTCTTTATTCATGAAAGTGAAAAGTGAAAATGAAGTCATTCAGTCGTGTCTGACTCTTAGCGAGCCCACGGACTGCAACCCACCAGGCTCCTCCGTCCTAGGGATTTTCTAGGCAAGAGTACTGCAGTGGGGTGCCATTACCCCTCCCTACCCCCACCCTAATGCTCCTACCCTGCAGCGCCATTCTGGTGGGCGCGGCCACAGGCGCCACCCCTCCCCCTCTCTGCGTGTCCTCCCGGGCTTTCTGGATTCCCTGGGAGACTGCACACGGGATCCCAAGATCTCGTGAGATTTGCTCCGGGAGGAAACAGGACCCGGGTTGGTTGGGCCGCCTGTTTTCCGCATACTACAGAGTCACCGCTTCTCTTTTCTCAGTGTTCAGCAGGGACTTCGTGCCAAGTCACGGCTGCACAAACCGTAAGTTCCCGCCTTGGGTCTCCCGCTTTCCCACAAGGTGACCTCGAGCTAGCCCCTGGTTCGCCCCCACAGACCCCCAATACTATTCCCCTCCCTAAAATGAGTCATCGGCCGGGGGAGTAGAATAAAAGCCCAAGCGGGTGAGGAGCCAGATGCAGCCACATGCTCTTTGAAGAGGCCTGACCCGGTGCACGCAATATTCCAGCGAACCAGGGTCTGCCGAAACTTGTTTCTGGACATGGGCTCTCCTTTGGAGGTTCCAGGGCATGGTCGGCTGAGAAAGGAACGGAAATAGGGCTCCTGGACGGTGGTCAGTGTCCTTTGACGAAGAACCCTTGGGCCCGAGCACCAGCTTGGCGCTTCGATTGTCCACTGGTCCAGCCACTGAGAAATTACTCAGATTTGGAGATAAGAGGATACTAGCACTCACCTGGCGGGGTTGCCTTTCCAGTTTTTAGTTTATTCTCCGGCTCCCTAAATACACGTTAACATACCGTCATCTTGTTTTTGGAGCATTTTGGTTCTTGTTCTCAGGCTTGGGTGGACCCGGGTGACTGAGAGGATAGGAAACCAGGGAAACCGCGTGTTTGAAAACCTGAAGTCATTGTGAACTGAACCAGTGCAGGTGGAAGTCATCTTCAGGTAAGCTGGTCCCCTTCACCACCTCTGGTGCCTCCTCTGTGCTGGTTGTTCTGGAGCTGGGTAGTGTCTGCGCTCTGACGCCCTCAGGGCAGGAGGAGGATGAGCACCCTTTAGTTTCCCAAGTAATTTTCTTAAGAGACTTTGATCCTGCTGCTGTATTACAAGAGGAGGGTGCAGAGTGTTGGGGACCCATTCCCAAAGCCATGGTTAGGTTCAGAACCCGTGCTTGCGAGGCTGGTTTCAGAAGCCAGACACTCAACCCCTGTGCGGTATTGGGCAAGGGCTTGGTGGTGAGCCCAGGGAAGTTTTCTTTTCCCTAAGTGTGAGAACCCTGGGAGTGAGGTGCTCTTGGAAAGAAAGCACTCAGGCAACAGAGTAAGTCCTCTACTTGCAGCTGGAGCAGGCCAGGGAAGCCATGTGGCCATACTGGAATGGAGAATGGAGAGAGACCCCAAGGGCAAGGACGATATTATGCACTGGGGGTCCTGGGTAGCCCTTGGCCACTGCTGATCCCAACACACCTGACTAACCCCCAGTGTCACTGCTGCCTCCATAGCAGAATATGTAGACCCTCTGTCCCAGCACTGCAGACTCTTGAGTGTCTGTGTCAGGACCAACTGGGGCCAGGACCCTGAGAGGAGGAAGATGTGCAAAGAGTAGAGATCAAGGTCATGAATCCAGGGGAGTTCAGGGCGGAGGGAGAAGAGTCAGCCTGGGGCTGCCAGCCAGTCCCCTTCTGGTGCAGACAGAGTGTGATCAGAGCCCAGGCCATGGTAGAGAGTCCCAGAACACTGCTTCTGCAGTCATAGCACTGGAGCAGGGTCCCCACACCCTTCATATCTCTTGCCTCACCTGTGGGAGAGGCCTTTGTGCACAGCTGTTCCCTAGATCCTGCCGGTGACATCCCATCAGTGAATCTGCCTATTTGCCCCTGTGGAGAGCAGGCAGTACTGGGAGGTGTCCTTCTGGGAGATGGCCTGAGCCTGAGCCCTTGGAGGAGGGCTGTTGAGCTGAGGTGAGGTGTAAATCTAGGCTTTTCTGGATTTCTCCCTGAATATTGCACCATTGCCCCATACTCCAGGATGACCTGGCATAGACCTGCTGAGTTCCTAGACTGTAATGAGTGGTGGCCCCCAGAAAGGAGGCTCCTATTCTGTGCTCTAGTAGTCCCTAAGCTTTTCACTGCCCACAAACAGAGTAGGTTATCCCAGTCCTCAGAGACTTTTCCTGGGCACACTGACCTACCAGACTGGCCCAGGGATGGCTTAGGGAGACCTGCACCTGGCCAGATGTATCATTCCTGTGTCACTCTACATAACCCCATCTGTAACAGTCTCTTGAGACCCAGCTCTTGCTTGTGAAAAGGAAAACTCACGATAAGGCCCCTGTTGACGATGTTTCAGTTTTGGGGGCAGAACCTGAGATGAGTAAAGTGAAATACTTGGTGATTTAAATTCTGCCGAATATGAGGTATTATCATTTTAATTTAGAATCCAGCTTCAGGCTCTCATTCCCCATCTGCTGGAAAAACTTAAAGAGCCTGTTTGTGACAAAAGAAATGAAGATGTCTCAGAGGCAGTGATGCCAGCAAATGTTACTTCACTTGGTAGTGATAAAGAAACTGGCAGATAGTATCAAGCCTGAAAGCACAAAGAATGAGACATTGGACGCAGATCCAGGCTTAAGAAGTAGGATGACAGTTGGCCAGGTCTTGCATAGGAAAGATCCTCACCCCCAGTTGAAAGTTATGTGCTGAGAAGAAAGGAATCAGAGTTGAGAGAACTCTTTGCTGATGAAACACCTTAATTCTCATTGCTTAAGATCACAGAGTGCTAAAAAAAAAATAGATTTACTATTTTTATTTCTCTAAACATTTACAACCAATCAGTCCTAAAGGAAATAAACTCTGAATATTCATTGGAAGGGCTGATGAAGCTCCAAATCTTTGACCACCTGATACAAAGAGCTGACTCATTGGAAAGGACTCTGACGCTGGGAAAGAGGGAAGACAAGAGGAGAAGAGGATGACAGAGGATGAAATGGATGGATGGCATCACTGACTCAATAGACATGAGTTTGAGCAAACTCTGGGAGACAGTGAAGGACAGGGAATCCTGATGTGCTAAGGTTCATGGGGTCTCAAAGAGTCAGAAAGGGCTCAGTGACTGAACAACAACAAACATTTACAACAGTTAGTGTAACAGGGCTCTTAACTTTAAAAAAATATGGATTGCCCTGGAAAAATATCATAACTGTGCCTTAGATTATGAAGGTTGGCTTTGCAGTTTCAGCATGAGTGGTCATCCTGGTGGCCCTGCTCCACCGTACAGATCAGGTTTGCCTATCATTATTTTTGAGGCTTGCTTGCTTTTTGTTTGTTCAGATACCCTGAGTGGGAAGATCATGACTTTTTTTTTTCTTTTAATCTTTTCTGTTTTACTGNGATATTAATCGAATTTACATATAGCCCTGAATAACATTAGAGGTTCAGCATCATGAGTCCACTTACATCCATCCTGCAGTTATGAGCATAGTAAGTATAGTGAAAGTTCATCATTTCATATGGATACAAAATTAAATAGAAAAAAGTAATTTTGTTTTGAGGAAAACTCTTAGGGTTTACTCTATTAACTTGATATTTAACATAAAATAGCATTAGTTATACTTGTGTTGCATATCAAATAATAAGACAGTGTTAGTTATACTTGTGTTGTATGTCACCTCCCTCATACATATTTCTAACTAGAAGATGAACATGATAGTTTCATGAGGTGCCCCTCACAGTCACCAAGAATGATGCCCACCCCCAACAAGCCACTTTGTAATATTAGAAACATCCCCTCCCAGGCTGCCCTCACCAACTTCTCTCTGAGCCTCTATCATTTGTGTGTCCAGTTTCAGTGCTCCCTCCGTGTCACCTTGAAAACAGGAAGCAGGAACAGCCACTGGTATCTCCCCTAGGCAAAGAGAAACAGAGTCGGACCCTGTGAAACCATTGGGTGGTGTTTCCAGGGCTCCCAAGAGCTCTGGCACCACAGTCCTTTACCTCTCATGATGGAACAAATAGCCCCAGGCCATTCACCTTAAAACCTAAATAAATAAACAATTGGCCAAGCAGAGGTTTAGAAATAGACTCAAGAGGCAGTTTTCTGTAACAGGTTAACCAGGGGTATCCTCTACTGCACATTAATGAAGTCCCTTTTATATACAGTTGGGAAGGTCCCCTGGAGTCAGAAATGGCAACCCACTCCAGTATTTTTGCAAAGAGAATCCCAAGGACAGAGGAGCCTGGTGGGCTACAGTCCATCGGGCCGCAAAAAGTCAGACACGTCTCACTGACTAATACTTAATACTAGAAAGAAATTAGGTGACAAGTGCTAGAAAAGGAGTTATTTATTAGAGTAGGACACTTGTCAGGTTCTCAAGCCTTTTGTTGCCCTAAGAACTCAGTTACACTTTCACCATCAGAAGAAGAGGAGAGGGGGGAAGGTCTTTTTCATTAGTAGGCAGCACATTTCCATCATCACTGCCCACCCCCCAGGTAGGGCAGGCAAATTTACTTTTCCTGCTCTATATGGTCAGGCTAGGACTATCATAGTTCATTTCAGTTCAGTTGTTCAGTCGTATCCGGCTCTGCAACCTCATGACTGCAGCACACTAGACTTACCTGTCTATTGCTTGGGAAAGTTATTTTCAGGTCTCAGTAGAGTACAGGTGTTTAATTTTGAAAAGTCACCTTTCCATAAGAGATTGTGTTTTGTATGTACAGTCTGTTTTGGGGAGTCATTAACTTGATGACCGCTGGGAAGGTTGTAGGTCTTGTTTTCTGCTATAGTTTTAGTGTTTGGGGGGTCACATTCTGGAAAAATAAAAGTGTCTTAGGGGCCAAAGAGCATGTTTTAGGAGTTATTAAGTCATGGAGCTCACTAGGTAGGATGTACGTCTCATGCTACCACTGTTTCATTGTTTTGGGCCGTGTGTCATACACTGTAGCATGGTTTTGTTGCTAAGCAAGTTAGCTTGATTTAAGCAAGCCAATCTGGCTTTGGTGCTAAGTAACCTGTTTTGCTTTATGAATCGAGCAACCCTACATGTTGCAGAATTTTTCTGTTACTTTCTTGAGTTGTCATCGTGGTCTCCCAAAACCCCGTAAAGTTTCTTCTCTATCTACAGTTCCCTAATGCAGTATCACGCTAACTGTTTTATCATTCTATTATCTTATTCTGTCCCTACCACCTAGGGACACTCCCAGCCCCCAAGTGCAGGCTTCAGTGCCCTCAGTGATCCTGATACTGCTCCAGGAAATGAAATGCAGCTCTGAGAGCCAGGAGACCAGGTCCCTAGTTCTGTTATTTCCTTCCTCCCCGTAGTTCTGGGCTACCCCCTGCCAAGTCCTGCAGTCCTACCTGCTTGGAGCGGACCCTCAAACTCCCACCTCCTGCCCACTCCACCCTACTGCTGCCTCTAGAAGCACTACCCTCAGGAGTAACTGGCTAGAGTTAGGGTGACCTGGACGTCTGGCAAGACTTCACTGGGGAGGAAGGAGGGAGACTCTTTTGTTTAGGTCTAGATGCCATTGAATCTGTCTTGCCAAGGACAGGAAGAGGCAGAATGGGCTCATAGAGAGGGTAGACTATTCCAGGGTAAGAAGAGATCTGACTCCAGACTGGAGGGAGGACAGACATACTGGAACTCCAGGTGGGATCTCATCTGCTGGGGTCTGGGTCCCCAGGGCTTCTTGTCAGTCTGGGCCCTCTAAGGACCAGCCAGGCTGTGTTCTTCCTCCAGATGCCAGGGAGGGTCATCTTCCAGCATTTCTAGTGTGTGTTTGGGCATAGACGCATTCCAAAGAGCCCCAAGAAGGGCCACAGGAGCAAATGCTTTGCAGTTGCTTCTGCAACTAGAGAGGAAATAAGTTCTTCCCACCCCAAAATGAGCTCAGAGGCTGCACTTGCCTCTGCAACATAAAAACAGGTAGAAATGCCCTCAGGTTGACTGGGTCCTGGGAGTCATCCTGGGCTGACCTGACACTGGCCAGGAATAACTCATCTTCATGCAAATGAGCCACTAGTGCTCTGTGCCCAGTGAGTCCTCTACACAAACAGACTGTGTGGAGGTGGAGGTGGATAGAGGCCTGTCCCCTGCCTCACTCGGAAATACTTTTTGTCTGATACTTCCCGTTTTTAGATCATTTGAAGACAGTGGTCCCTCCTGCATCCTTAGATCTCCTGGATCCTGAGTTCCCATGGAAACATCCCAAGTTTAGACCTCTGCTATTTCCTGTCTACCCAACCCCCTGCAAGGTTTGCTAGCTCTTCCTAATGTTCAGTGGGGCAGATCTATCCATCTATTTTTGCCCAAGTGGGTCTTCTGGTTCCTCCTTCTTAGAGCATGACAGTGTCCTGCTTAACTTCATGACAGTACCTCAGGCTCACCAGGCTGTCAAGCAAACTAGGGGTGAACTTTGGCTTCTCTCTGAAAGTTATTTGAGGTACTGGTGGAAAGTGCCAGCATCATCATGGCTGCTTCTTTATCAAGGACTCAATGATTATCTTTATTGCCAAACCTGAGCTTCTGCAGGTGATTGGTCAAGCTGATTGACAGAAGTCAAAATGCCCACAAGGCACCTTCCAGTTTAACCCTATTTTAGGGTTTTAACTCTATTTAAGGGACACCCACATCTCTGGCTGCTGATGGGGATGGTAGGAATTTGGTGAATATCATCTCTAGGAAGTTACCAAACTATGGAATATCCTTCAGGTAAGACCAACTTCTTACCTTCCAAATAGAAGAACTCTTGGGGCATCACAATGCCAGGCGTGGAGAGGTTCCAACCGTCTGTGTTCTGAGACCACAGCAGAACCAGGATATCAGCCAACGCAGCAGGGTCTTCACCCAGACCCTTTGATGCAGGCTTTGCAGATCAACAGGGAGAAAGTCCATGTGGCTACCTTTGCTTAATGCAGAGCAAAGGAAAAACTGATTTGTATTTGTGGGCTTCAAATTGAGCTCCCATCAGAATCTGTGTAAGTGAGAGCCTTAGGGGAGGGAGAGGGATAGGAGGGGGTGGGGTTTTGAAGGCACTTTACATTCCTTTTTTCACTGGCACTGAGGGAAGGTCAGTTTCCCGAGCTACATTGGGAAGGAGCCTTTGAAGATCATGGTGAGAGTACAGGTTACTGGACAGAGCCTAGGCTGGGAAATGCAGGGGGACACCTGAGCCTCTGGTTATAGCTGTTTGCTGACACAGATTTGTATTCTTGGCCCATGTTTATTTCCCTTCAGGAGAGCCCACGGCCCTAAGCCCTCAGTGGCTTTCAGGTAGAACAAGGTGTTTCCCAGGTTTGGCCAGCCAAAACAGTTTCATCCTATCCTAACCCACATTCCTAAATTTAATCTCTTAGCTTCAGGGAGGAAATGTCCTTTGCCTCCAAGGGAGGGAGGAAGTGTGGATCTTGGGTTTGCCCTGAGTTTAAGGGGTCCATCTAGTACCTTTTTAGCCATTCCCTCTGCTGGCAATTTCTCAAGCCTAGCCTAAGAAAAGTCTTTGAATTCCTCCAAACAAAACACATTTTTCTTGGGTACTTTTCTTGGTTTCATTACAAGTGTCTGGTCCCTCTGTTCTCCTGGCCAGCTCCTATGTGTCATTTTGACCTGACCAGTTCCAGGGAAACCTGGACCCTCAAAATCTGGAGGACCCACCATCCTTCCATAATACCCCTCTGTTCCCCTGTGAACGGGCACCTGTTTTGCTGTCTGACGTATAAGTGACAGTGTGATTCTCAGAAATCTTACTTTGTTTCCTTATCTTCTGGGGTGATACCACCGTCCACACAAAGCTGTCTGAACGTGAACATTTGGATGATTTTGATGTGGCCCAAACTCCCGCAACGAATGTACCTTCAGGTTGTTTTTTTTTTTTTTTCTTTTATATTTTGCTATATTTTGCTAATCTATTGTGAACAGACATAGGATCATATAAATTGTATGTAGTGAGAAAGTAAAAATCCCACTCACACGTAGGTGGATGGAGATCTAGTAGTAAGAGCACTTTAGCCAGAAATGGAAATTTCAGCCAGAATCTGAAAAGTGTGTCCTGCAAGGAGAAGAGGGTCTCAGGACTAAGCACACCACTCCACGCTGGAGTCGGGCTCTGACAGCTATACCTGCTGGGGTCTTCATGGGACAAGCCATGAAGGCCACAATTCTGTAGAGAATTTTTTTGCATTTCCATTTACATTGGCAGTTGCACACTTTGCTTTTCTTCTACATGCAGTTTTTCGTTTCTGCCAGACAGTTTGGTTTCTTCTCTGGTTTTTGCCACTTGTACAGACTGTTACAATATTTCTTAACCAAATAGAATTTGGCAGGGTAGGGGTGAGGGGGATGGGGTAGGTTGTGGTGAGAGTGAGGGGATGGGGCCACACTGAACAGCATCTGGGGTCATAGTTCCCTGATGGGGATAGAACTCATGCCCCTGCAGTGAAAGCACAGAGTTCTCCTCACTCAACTGCCAGGGAAGTTCCTGGAATTGATTTAATGAAAGATTAAATTTGGTGTGACATTCTACATTTTAGTTTGTGACCAGTGGTTATAGTACATATTATTTTATAGTTTGGTTATTTTACTAGTTTAAAGGATTTTTGGGGTTTCTTTTTATTTTAAAAACTAAAAAAATGTGTTTTTTTTAATTCCATGGAATACAAAAAAAAAAAAAAAATCTATAGAATATTTGAAAGAGTGGAGGCTTTATTCTGAATGTGAGCACTTTGCTCCACTGAACTGAATGGTAACAACACTGAATGGTAACAACATTTGTAGAAGAGACACACAGTGAAAGGTGTGTTTTTTTATTAAGGGACATAACAGCACCCAATGCGTGAGTTATTGGTTGGAGTTTAGAGACAGGCCATGTTGGACTAAACTCCTTATTCCTGTTTTTAGCCCTTGAGTAGTAATCAGAAGCTTTCTCTGAAGAGTGTGGGGTCAGCTGTCAGACTCCTAGGTATCTACCGGCCAGCAGGGCTAGAATTAAATGCAGCAGCTGGTAGATACAGGATGGGGCAAGAGGTCACCTTGTCCCTTTGTTGCTGCCTAGAAAGATGCTTGTCCACATGCTGCTGGGGCCAAAGCTGTGATTTTGTGGCCAGAGGATGTCTCTGACCCTGCTTGGGTTCCCTGAGGGTGGAAGGGCAGTAGGGTCTCCTCAGTTCCTTGACCGGAGAAGGACTGACCCCGCTCTGCTTGCTCTCTGACATCCTCCCAGGACTCGTTCCGGAGTAGGTTCACAATGGGCGTTGGGTCCCCACCCAGACTCCTGGAGCTGGCTGGCCAGAGCCTGCTGCAGAATGAGGCCTTGGCCATCATGGCTCTGGAGGAGCTGCCCGTTGAACTCTTCCCACCACTGTTTATGGCGGCCTTTGCTGGGAGGCACAACCAGGCCCTGAAGGCGATGGTGCAGGCCTGGCCCTTCCCCTGCCTCCCACTGGGGGCCCTGATGAAGGACCACCAGCCTCATCTGGAGACCTTTCAGGCTGCACTCGATGGCCTGGACGTCCTGCTTACTAAGGAGGTCCGCCCCAGGTAAGGTAGACCTGGCAGACTGGTGAGGCCCGGGGATGTGAGCATGATGCAGCCAGGGCAGGAGGATGAGGGGTCACCTGGGAACAGGTGACCGGGTGTACCAGATGGGTTGATGGGGAGAGCACAAAAAAGGCACATGGGCCAACCCCCAGTTTCCCTTAAAGTGGGGATCAAGGCGGGTCTGGAAGATGGAGGAGCTGTGGTGTGAGGATTGCATAGCACTTGGGGGGTCCTGCTGACCATCAGGCTCTGCACAGCTCAGCATGTCTCTCACGGCCCCACAGGCGGTGGAAGCTGCAGGTGCTGGACTTGCGCCGGAACACCCACCAGGACTTCTGGACCCTGTGGTCCGGCATCAAGGCCAGCGTTTGCTCACTTCTGGAGCCTGACCCAATCCAGCCCATGCAGAAGAGCCAAAGGGTGGAGGCACAGGCAGTACTGAAGCTGGCACAGGCCCCTGTGGAGGTGCTGGTTGACCTGTGCCTCAAGGAGGACACCCTGGACGAGACACTCAGCTACCTGCTGAAGAAGGCCAAGCAAAGGAGGAGCCTACTGCACCTGCGCTGCCAGAAGCTGAGGATCTTCACCATGCCTATGCAGAGCATCAAGAAGATCCTGAAAGTGGTGCAGTTGGACTCCATCCAGGACCTGGAGGTGAACTGCATCTGGAAGCTGGCCACACTGGGCAGGTTTGTGCCACACCTGGGACGAATGGGAAATCTGCGTCGGCTGCTGCTGTCGCGCATCCACATGTTGCCGCCCACCACCCCGGACCAGGAGGAGCACTTAGTCGACCAGCTGACCACCCAGTTCCTGAACCTGCCCCACCTGCAGGAGCTCTACCTAGACTCCATCTCCTTCCTCGAGGGGCGCCTACACCAGGTGCTCAGGTGAGGCATGGTGTGAGCTCCGCAGACCAGAACGCCCTCATTTTGTTACCCTTGCGGCGTCTACTCTGTGCCTGCTGGGGACATTGCCAGGGTGCACGGGCTGCTCAGAAGTCCTCACGATGCTGCCACTGTGTCCCCATGCATCTTGTTAGGTCACCTCCCTGGTTAGGGTCAGAGGCATGGCCTAGGCTAGATGCTGTCAAAGGGGATTTCTTGCTGGGAGTCTGCATAGTGTGGGTCAGGTGAGATGCTCTTGGGAATTCTTTCCGAGAGAGTGATCTCTTAGCTGAGATGATGACAGATGACTAAGCGAGAAGGACATTGGTACATCAGGACTGAGGTTTGAAGCCCGAAGCTCTGTCTCTCCCTCCCACCTGCCAATTCTGTCCTGAGCTGTTTTAGGCTACAGGTGATCTGTGGGAAGTGGTTGATTCTGGAGATGACAAGGAGGCATCAGGATGGGGAAACTGTGGCTCCTAAGCAGTCCAGAGAAGAGAAAAAGTCAAATGAGAATCATTGTTGTCGTGGCTCCAATCTCTTTAAGTCTAAATTACAGTTAGTATTTTCCTTTTAGACTTCTGAATACATAGGAAATCCTCAGTAACAGGTTATTGCTCTGCCTTGAACACAGGGATAAAACCTGAGAGGATGCAGCCTACTCTGTCTGTATGAATGAGTTGCATTGATTCCCTGTTTGGCAGCTGCAAACTCCAAGCCTTAGGAATAAATATATTCACTGAGAAACCAGAAGAAAGAAAGGAAAAATAATAAAAAGAATTATAGGTGGTGATAGACAGTTTTTGGCCCCTGAATATCTGGGGGATATTCACCCAGGTATCATCTGTAACTGCTGGGACCCAGCAGCCTATTCCACTGCATCCAGCCTTCTGTTTAATTCAGCTAGTTGTGTCCTGTAAAAAAACATCTTAATTCCTGCGAACCAAATACTAGTAAGCTGAAATAGACAAGTAACATTTGTTTACTGTTTTGTTTCCCACATTGAAAGTAGTTCATCATTTTGTGCAGGGAAAGGTCATACCTATGTGAGCATGACCTTTCCCCCAGAAGACCCCCTGCCTTCCTGTCAAGAAGGTGAGAGGCCAGCTCCAAGCCAGTGAGATGCCCTGTGTTCCAGTGAAACAGGCCTCTCCTCCCCAGTTCCTCTGCTCCTGGGACTGACTGCCCTATTTCTCACCAGGTGCCTGAAGACCCCTCTGGAGACCCTGTGGATCACCAACTGCCTGCTTTCGGAGTCAGACTTGACGTACCTGTCTCAGTGCCCGAGCGTCAGCATGCTGAAGGACCTGAGCCTCAGTGGAGTCAACCTAACCAGCCTTAGCTTGGAACCCCTGCAGGTCCTGATCGAGTGGACCTCAGCCACCCTGCAGGACCTGGACCTAAATGAGTGTGGCATCATGGACACCCAGTTCAGTGCCCTCCTGCCCTCCCTTAGCCACTGCTCCCAGCTCACTACCTTCAGCTTCTGCGGCAACCCCATCTCCATGGCCGTGCTGGAGAGCCTGCTGCATCATACCATTGGGCTGAGCAAGCTAAGCCACGTGCTGTACCCCACACCCCTGGAGAGCTATGAGGATGTGAATGGCACTCTGCATCTGGGCCTCCTGGCTCAGCTGCACACCCGGCTCAAGCAGCTGCTGTGTAAGTCTGGGCGGGCCAGCATGGGCTGGGTCAGCGCAAGCCCCTGTCCACACTGTGGTGACCAGATCTTCTATGACACCGAGCCCATCCTGTGCCCCTGCTACATGCCCGCCTAGCCCAGCTCACGAGTTGCAGGCTTTGTCCCCCGCACTGGGACACTGCCACACAGACCTTAGTTCATCTAGAAGGAACACAAACCATAGTTTCAGACAATAGTTCAGTGCATGCAGGAAAAGGAATGGTGATTTAAAGTGGGCATGGGGGGAGGACTTGGTGGGATTTTTGGAGAGATGGTTTCCTACAAAGTTAGAAATGTGAACCTGAATTTTGGAGGGGGAATTTTGGGCTTGGGAGGTTGATGGAGTTGTTACCCCTGTATTGGATTGTTACACATTAATAAAGGGAAGTTCACTGTCAATCACTGGTTCTCCTCTGTGATCTGTTGCCAGGATTCTCCCCTTTAAATTAATGACTCTCATGTTAGTGATTAAGTAAAAGGGCCTGAACATGAATGGGGCCTAGATACTCTCTGATAGGCAAGGATCAGCTACAGGAGTTCAGTCACTCAGTCGTGTCTGACTCTTTGCAACCCCATGAATCACAGCACGCCAGGCCTCCCTGTCCATCACCATCTCCTGGAGTTCACTCAGACTCAGGTCCATCGAGTCCGTGATGCCATCTGGCCATCTCATCCTGGGTCATCCCCTTCTCCTCCTGTCTCCAATCCCTCCCAGCATCAAAGTCTTTTCCAGTGAGTCAACTCTTTGCATGAGGTGTCCAAAGTACTGGAGTTTCAGCTTTAGCATCATTGCTTCCAAAGAAATCCCAGGGCTGATCTCCTTTAGAATGGACTGGTTGGATCTCCTTGCAGTCCAAGGGACCCTCAAAGAGTCTTCTCCAACACCGCAGTTCAAACGCATCATTTCTTCGGCACTCAGCCTTCTTCACATACCTTCAGATCCAATTAGTCCATTCTGAAGATCAACCCTGGGGTTTCTTTGGAAGGAATGATGCTAAAGCTGAAACTCCAGTACTTTGGCCACCTCCTGCGAAGAGTTGACTCATTGGAAATGACTCTGATGCTGGGAGGGATTAGGGGTAGGAGGAGAAGGGGACAACTGAGGATGAGATGGCTGGATGGCATCACTGACTCGATAGATGTGAGTCTGAGTGAACTCCGGGAGTTAGTGATGGACAGGGAGGCTTGGCGTGCTGCGATTCATGGGGTCGCGGGGAGTAGGACACAACTGAGCAATTGAACTGAACTGAACTGAATCCTGACTAAACTTAAATCCAACAGTGCTTCATCCTTCACTCCACATGTCTTTTCACCACATAGCAGGCAAAGTGATGCGACTATCACACAGAGACAGCACACACACACA
>SJYQ01001223.1:101194-122062 GCA_006410935.1 Redunca redunca
TTTTTTTTTTTTTTTTAACATTTCTTTTTTTTTTAAATAGAAGAGATTAAGCTCAACATGGGACAAAGCTATGATTCTAGAGTTATATAGACTTGTAGTCATATGTCTTTCAACTGTCATTTAGTCTCTTTGATGCTTAGTGTCTTTATCTGTAAGATAAGGGTGTTTATAACTACCCTAGAATTTTTAAGGTAATCAAATAGTGCATTTTTCTGTACTTAACTAATATGTAGTATGTTTATACTTCATTTCAGTTCAGTCGCTCAGTTGCGTCCGACTCTTTGCGACCCCATGAACCGCAGTATGCCAGGCCTCCCAATCCATCAGCAACTCCCGGAGTTCACTCAGACTCAGGTCCATCGAGTCCTTGATGCCATCCAGCCATCTCATCCTTGGTCGTCCCCTTCTCCTCCTGTCCCCAATCCCTCCCAGCATCAAAGTCATTTCCAATGAGTCAAATCTTTGCAGGAGGTGGCCAAAGTACTAGAGTTTCAGGTTTAGCATCATTCCTTCCAAAGAAATCCCGGGGCTGATCTCCTTCAGAATAGACTGACTGGATCTCCTTGTAGTCCAAGGAACTCTCAAGAGTCTGCTCCAACACCACAGTTCAAAAGCATCAATTCTTCGGCGCTCAGCCTTCTTCACAGTCCAACTCTCTCACATCCATACATGACTACTGGAAAAACCATAGCCTTGACTAGATGGACCTTAGTCGGCAGAGTAATGTCTCTGCTTTTGAATAGGCTATCTAGGTTGATCATAGCTTACCTTCCAAGGAGTAAGCATCTTTTAAT
This sequence comes from Redunca redunca, assembly GCA_006410935.1. NCBI lineage: Eukaryota > Metazoa > Chordata > Mammalia > Artiodactyla > Bovidae > Redunca > Redunca redunca. Next base: position 101,989 of record SJYQ01001223.1, read on the forward strand.
TTCATGGCTGCAGTCACCATCTGCAGTGCTTTTGGAGCCCCAAAAAATAAAGTCTGGCACTTTTTCCACTGTTTTCCCATCTATTTCCCATGAAGTGATGGGACCAGATGCCATGGTCATCTTTTTCTGAATGCTGAACTTTAAGCGAAACTTTTCACTCTTCTCTTTCACTTTCAAGAGGTTTTTTAGTTCCTCTTCACTTTCTGCCATAAGGGTGGTGTCATCTGCATATCAGAGGTGATTGATATTTCTCCCAGCAATCTGGATTCCAGCTTGTGTTTTTTCCAGTCCAGTATTTCTCATGATATACTCTGCACAGAAGTTAAATAAGCAAGGTGACAATATACAGCCTTGATGTAGTCCTTTTGCTATGTGGAACCAGTCTTTTGTTCCATGTCCAGTTCTAACTGTTGCTTCCTGACCTGCTTACAGATTTCTCAAAAGGCAGGTCAGGTGGTCTGGTATTCCCATCTCTTTCAGAATTGCCCACAGTTTATTGGGATCCACACAGTCAAAGGCTTTGGCATAGTCAATAAAGCAGAAATAGATATTTTTTTTCTGGAACTCTTTTGCTTTTTCCATGATCCAGCAGATGTTGGCAATTTGATCTCTGGTTCTTCTGCCTTTTCTAAAACCACCTTGAACCTCAGGAAGTTCATGGTTCACATATTGCTGAAGCCTGGCTTGGAGAATTTTGAGCATTACATTACTAGCATGTGGGATGCGTGCAATTGTGCAGTAGTTTGAGCATTCTTTGACATTGTCTTTCTTTGGGATTTGAGTGAAAACTGACCTTTTCCAGTCCTGTGGCCACTGCTGAGTTTTCCAAACTTGCTGATATATTGAGTGCAGCACTTTCACAGCATCATCTTTCAGGATTTGAAACAGCTCAACTGGAATTCCATCACCTCCACTAGGTTTGTTTGTAGTGATGCTTTCTAAGGCCCACTTGACTTCACATTCCATGATGTCTGGCTCTAGATGAGTGATCACACCATTGTGATTATCTGGATTGTGAACATCTTTTTTGTATAGTTCTTCTGTGTATTCTTGCCAGCTCTTCTTAATATCTTCTGCTTCTGTTAGGTCCAGACCATTTCTGTCCTTTATCGAGCCCATCTTTGCATGAAGTGTTCCCTTGGTATCTGTAATTTTCTTGAAGTGATCTCTAGTCTTTCCCATTCTGTTGTTTTCCTCTATTTCTTTACATTGATCACGGAAGAAGGCTTTCTTATCTCTTCTAGCTATTCTTTGGAATCCTGCATTCAGTTGCTTATATCTTTCCTTTTCTCTTTTGCTTTTCACTTCTCTTCTTTTCACAGCTATTTGTAAGGCCTCTCCAGACAGCCATTTTGGTTTTTGCATTTCTTTTCCATGGGGATAGTCTTATTCCCTGTCTCCTGTACAATGTCATGAACCTCGTTCCATTGTTCATCAGGCACTCTATCTATCAGATCTAGGCCCTTAAATCTATTTCTCATGTCCACTGTATAATCACAAGGGATTTGATTTAGGTCATACGTGAATGGTCTAGCAGTTTTCTCTACTTTTTTTCAATTTAAGTCTGAATTTTGTAATAAAGAGTTCATGATCTCAGCCACAGTCAGCTCCCGGTCTTGTTTTTGTTGACAGTATAGAGCTTCTCCATCTTTGGCTGCAAAGAATATAATCAGTCTGATTTCGGTGTTGTCCATCTGGTGATGTGGCAGTTAATATAAAGAAAGCACTGGGACTTGTGGCCACACTCTTAAGGAATAAAAAGGTATTTAAAATATGGAAAAACCATGTATGTTATGTGAAGAACAAGAGGCAGAACCACAGAAAAGCATGGGACAACCAAACAAGTAGATGATGAGGATGCTGAAATATCTTTGTTGAAGTGGAAAATGTAAATGAAGATGGTGATGTGATCTTTGTTGGGATGACATCTAATTCAAAACCAGTTGTTTCAAATATATAGAACAGAGTTACCCCGGATTCATATTCAAGGAGAAAAAGGTATGGTCACTTCAGGAAAGATAATGCTCACAAATTACAGCCTGTTATTTAGGTGACTCCTACATCAGAAGCAAAGAGTGTCTTGCCAGTTTCTGACTCTAAATCAAGATCAACAGCTAGTCCTATTATTATTGAGCCTTTGTCTGAAGGTGATTATAAAAATTATTTCACCACAGATAGTGCCTAATAGCTTTTCAGAATTATATTCTCCTTTGATTACCTTCACAAGTTCATTGCAGCATCCAGTAGAAACAGCAGTTTCTGCAGAAGATTTGAATAAAAGTCCTCGTGTATCAAAGTGACTTTCCACTTCTGAAACAAATAGTGCAAATCCCAAAAGACCTAAACTCAGTGATGGAATTATAGGGGAACTCTTTAGCTTTGTCCCCTTCAAGTATTTTTCATATATTGACTACTGAGCAAAGCACATCAGACAGTGTTCATACCTCATTAAGCCATGTTTAGAATGGAGGACCTTGTCCAACAGCTTTTCCAAAGGACAATGTTCATTGCAAGCCTGTACATCCTTTAGGGGAAAATGGACTGACAAAAATGGACTTTCCAAGTTTAGCAAGTCAAAACAAGATTGTTGACCCCACAGAAGGAAATCTGATTGTATTGCTTCGTGACTTCTATTATGGACAGAATATAGGAGATGGACAGCCAGAACAGAAGACTCACACAGCCTTTAAATGTCGCAGGTGCTTGAACGTTCTAAAAAAATGGCAAGTTTATAAATCACATGAAGCACCATTTGGAACTTGAGAGGCAGAGAGGTGACAGCTGGAAAAACTACATCACCTGTTAGCACTGCCACCACCAGTTTCCTACTCCCTTCCAGCTGCAGAGTCACTGAAAGTGTCCACACTGCCCATGAGCCCTCCACAGTCTGTAAAATCTGTGATTTGTCCTTTGAGATAGATCAGGTTCTCTTACAGCACATGAAAGACAATCATAAGTCTGCTGAAATGCCCTATGTATGCCAGGTTTACAATTACAGATCATCAGTCTTTGCAACAAGCTTCTAGGGGCCTCAGCTTGCCTCCCAGGCAGGCACTAACAGCTTCCATGACACCTCTCCAAAGTCTCACAGAGCAGGAACATGGATAATATGATCCTTTCATTCCCCACCAGGTCCCATAACCACCCGTCTTTCAGGAACGAGGCATGCTCTGTTGGCATATAGAAACTCCCTGAAACTTGTGCAAACACCTGCCATTGAGACGTTAAGGACAACTGTTAAGTTCCGTGACTCACTGGTGCTGGAAACATGCACATCTGCCCATTTATGCTATCGAGGCCCTTTCAAAGTGATTGTGTTCTCCATGTAAAGAAAACATATCCAAGCCTGCCTGGTCACCTAAGCCTCTGGGGACGGGAGCAGCAAGAGGATCAAGCTAAGTCTTCCATCCTCTAGTCCTGATACCCAATATATGAATTCTACAAAGAGTACAAAGAGTGATACCTCAAACTGGAAGACTCTGGAGGTAGCAGGTGCTATGCTGCATGCAGTGATGGTCCATTTCTGAAACCACACAAAAAAGGCAAGGTGTGCTCATGCTCATGGCAAGGTCAGGAGAAGAATGCCTGGCACTTGAGGAAGACATAAAGGCCCTTTCATGGTGTTCCAGGGGGCTGTGGGTCACCCACTGTGGCTTTTATGTGCCAGATTGCAGCTTGTTCTGTGTCTCAGCTCCTCTGCTCTCTCACTAGTCATCCCCAGGCACTTTCCTCCTGCCTCTCCTTTCTGCCAAGCATTCTGGGTGCACTATTGTGATTCCATTTAGAAATTATTCTCTCAGTAACATAATGGGGACCAATACTTGGCTTCAATGCTTCTGATGGCCAGAGTCTATGCACCTTTCCACATGACCTTCATGTTTTCGCTATCTAACTTCCATCACCTGAGTGAGTGCATATGTATGCACTCACATATGCATACATGTGCATTTACAGACTAACATCACTGAGAGGAAGCTTGCACATATGCAGAAGTACAAACTTTCTTCTCCAGGAACATGAATTTCGGTAAGCACCCAACTGTCTTTGTCCTGGTTAAATTCTTTCATTTGCTTATTGATCATGTCAGGTTGCACTTCTAACTCTGTGACTTATCCTCAAAGGTTACAAAAAGGCATTTGCTCATGATAGGGACTGACCTGCAGAGCATTAGGAAGGTTTGGAAGGACTCATCCTGGGCTGCTGAGTGGCATGCATCTGTGTTCTGCATTCTCCCATCACCTTGGAAAGCTTCACAGTACCAGTCACATTGTCCTGACCTATTGTCTGTGCATTCCTTCAGGGAACCAGAAAACAAGGACCTCTGGACTCAGCTGACTTGGAGAACCACTTTCTCGGTGTGCACCTATCTAGGTCATTCCTTGTCAATGCTTTGCCCCTGTTGCTAGCCTACCACCCCTTAGGGCCCACAACATTCTGAGTGAGGCCCCCTTAACTTCCTGTCTGTGTAGTTTCTATGTGCACCTGTCTACCTGTGCCCCCAAATGTCCCTTGGACACCCAGCTACAAGGGCCTCTTCCCACTTTTCCCATCCATCCCCACACCATACCTCTACCCCCAACCCCACCCGACACCCCTGCCCACACTCCAACCACCACCCCACACCCACACCTCACTCCCACTCCACTGCCTCTCCATCCCAAACCCAACCCAGCTCTATCACCACCCTAATGCTCCTCTCACTGCCATTCCGGTGGGTGTGGCCACAGGCACCACCCCTCCTTGCTTCTTAAAATAAGTGGCTTCTGGACTCCCTGGGAGACCCCACTCATGCTCCAAAGATCTCATGAGATTTGGTCTGGGAGGAAACAGAATCTGAGATTCATTTTGTGGTTGGTTTCCAGACACTGCTGAGTCACAGCTTCTCTCTCCTCAGTGTTCAGCAGGAACCACGTTCACAGGCCTTAAGTTTCCGGCTTGGGTCTCTTGCTTTCTCACAAGGACCTTGAGCTAGCCCCTGGTTCGCCCTCACAAACCCCAAATTTTATTTACCACACTAAAACAAGTTATTGGGACCGGGGAATGGACTGAAGGCCAACTCGGGTGAGCCAGCCAGGGCCACGTGCTCTAGAAAGAGGATGCAGAGCCATGCTGTGGATGCAATAATCCAGTGAACCAGGGTGTACTGACACTTGGCACTGAACGTGGGGTCCCCCTCTGGAGGTGCCCCCTCTGGAGGCCTGCTGGGCTTAGAAAGGGACTGAAATGGGGCTGCGGGGTGATGGGCAGTGTCCTTAGAGGAAGGGCCCTTATTCCCAAGCATCAGCCTTGAGCTTTGTCTGCTGGTCCAACTATTGAGAAACGGCTTAGCTTTGGAGATAACAGGAGACTCACACTCACATGGCAGGGTTGGCTCTCCAGTTTTTAGTTTATCTCCGGCTTTTAAAATACACATGTTAATATACCATCTTGTTCTGGAGAGTTTTGGTTCTTGCTCTCAGGCTTGGGTGGACAGAGGTGACAGAGAGAATAAGGAGACCAGGGAAGCCAGGTGTTTGAGGACCTGTGGCCACTGTGAGCTGAACCCAGTGCAGGTAGAAGTGATCTTCAGGTAAGCTGGTCCCCTTTACCACCTCTGGTGCCCCCTCCATGCTAGTCATCATGGAGCTGAGTAGCATCTGTCGCCTGAGATCCTCAGGGCAGAAGGAGGATGAGCACCCTTTAGTTTCCCAAGTCATTTTCCTATGAGAGGTTTGGTCCTGCTATTATCTTAGAAGAAAGAGCTGCAGCATGATGGGGCACATTTCTGAAACCACTACTAGGTTCAGAATCTGTGCTTGGGAGGCTGGTTTCAGACCCCAGACACTCGACAACTGCATGGTATTGGGCAAGGGCTGGGTGGTGAACCCAGGGAAGTTTTTCTCTTCCTAACTGTAGGACCCCTGGGAGTGAGGTGTTCCTGGAAAGAAAGCACTCAGGCAACAGAGGGAATCTTCTAGCTGCAGCTGGAGGAGGCTAGGAAGGCCATGTGGCCAGATGTAGAATGGAGAATGGAGAGACACCCCAAGGACAAGGATGATATTATGCACCAGAGGTCCTGGGTAGCCCTTGGTCACTGCTGATCCCAGCACACCTGACTGTAGACCCCAGTATCACTGCTGTCTCCAGAGCAGAATATGTGGATCCTCTGTCCCAGAGCTGTAGACTCTTGAGTGTCTGTGTCAGGACCTGTTGGGGCCAGGACTCTGGGAGGAGGAAGATGTGCAAAGAGGAGAGATCAAGGTCATGAATCCAGGGGAGTTTAGGGCAGAGGGAGAAAATAGTTATTTTGGGGCTGCCATCCAGTCCTTTTCCTATGCAGACAGAGTGTGGTCAGAGACCAGCCATGGTGGAGTCCCAGAACTCTGCTTCTGCAGTCATAGCACCAGACCAGGGTCCCCACACCCTTCATAGCCCCTGCCTCACCTGTGGGAGGGGCCTCTGTGCACAGCTGCTCCCAAGATCCTGCTAGTGACACCCCATCAATGAATCTACCTACTTGCCCCTGTGGAGGGCAGGCAGTACTGAGAGGTGTCCTCCTGGGAGATGGCCTGAGCCTGAGCCCACAGAGGACATCTGTTGAACTGAGGTAAGGTGTAAATCTAGGCCTTTCTGGATTTCTCCCTGAATATTGCACTGTTTCTCCATCCTCCTGTATGATCTGGCAGTACACAGAGACCTGCTTAGTCGCTAGACTGTGGTGGGTGGTATCTCCTGAAAAGAGGCTCCTGTTCTGTGCTCTAGTACCTAATTTTTTCACTGCCCTCAAACAGAGTAGGGTATTTCAGTCCTCAGAGACTTTTCCTGGGCACACTGCCCTACCAGACTGGCCCAGGGATGGCTTAGGGAGACCTGCACCTGGCCAGAGGCATCATTCCCATGTCACTGTCCATGGCCGCGTCTGTGACACTCTCTTGAGCCCATGCCTGTTAAAAGGAAAAAGCACCGTAAGGCCCCTGCTGACCTGATGATATTTCAGTTTTTGAGGAAGAAACTGAGATGAAGAAAGTGAAACACTTGGTGATTTAATTCTGCCAAATACGAGGTATTGTCATTTTGATTTAGAATCCATATTCAGGCTCTCATTCCCCATACCCTGGAAAAAGTTGAATAAAGAGCATGTTTGACAAAAGAAATGAAGATGTCACAGAAGCAATGATGCCAACAAATATTACTTCAGTGGGTACTGATAAATAAAATTTAAGATAGTATCAGGCCTGAAAACACAAAGAATGAGACGTTGAAAGCAAATCTAGGTTTAGGAAGTAGGGTGACAATTTGCCAGGTTGTGCATAGCAAGGATCCTCACCCCCCACTCCCCCACCCCCCTCCCAGTTGAAAGTTANCTCCTTGCTGACGTTTTTGCAAAGAAATGGAACACTTTAGTTCACAATGCTTAAGATCACAGAATACTTAAAAAAATAGGTTTACTATTTTTATTTCTCTAAACATTTACAACCAGTCAATTCTAAAGGAAATCAACCCTGAATATTCATTGGAACGGCTATTGTAGAAGCTGAAGCTCCAAAACTTTGGCTACCTGATGGGAAGTGCTGACTCACTGGAAAGGATTCTGATGCTGGGAAACATGCAGAAACAGAGGAAAAGGGGATGACAGAGGATGTAATGAATGGATGGCATCACTGACTCAATAGACATGAGTTTGAACAATCTCTGGGAGTCAGTGAAAAACAGGGAATCCTGGTGTGCTAACGTTCATGGGGTCTCAAAGAGTCAGACAAGACTGAGTGAATGAAAACAACAAACATCTACAACAGTTAGTGTAACAGCGTTCTTAAAATATGGAAAGGCTGTGGAAAAATATTAAATTATGCCTTAGATTATGAAGTTTGGCTTTGCAGTTTCAGCAGGAGTAGTCACCCTGGTGGCCTTGTTCCACCGAACAGATCAGGTTTGCCTGTCATTATTTTTGAGGCTTGCATGCTTTTCGTTTGTTCAAACACCCTGAGTGGAAGATGACTTTTTGTTTTCTTTTCAGTCTTACTGAGATATTAATAGAGTTGGCATATAGCCCTGTGTGAGTTAAAGGGGTTGAGCATCATAAGTCCACTTACGTCCATTCTGCAGTGATGAATTCAGTAAGTCTAGTGAACATTCATCCTCTCTTATGGGTATAAAGTTAAATATGAAAAAAGTATTTTCATTTTGTTGAGAACTCATAGGGTTTACTCTATTGACTTTTATATCTAATATAAAGCAGCATTCATTATACTTGGGTTGTATGTCACCTAACAAAACAGTGTTAGTTATACTTGTGTTGTATGTCACCTCCCTCATAAATACTTCTAACTAGAAGATGTACATGATAGTTTCACAAGGTGTCCGTCCTGGTCACTGAGAATGATGCCTTTCCAGCCACTTAGTAAATATTAGAAACACCCCCTCCCAGGCTGCCCACACCCACTTCTCTCTGAGCCTCTCTCATCTGTGTGTCCAGTCTCAGTGCTTCTTCTGTGGGCCCTTGAAATTAGGGAGGGGGAACAGCCACTGGCATCTCTCCTAGGCAAAGAGAAACAGAGTCGGACCCCATGGTGTCCGTTAGAGACACAGAGTCCGTTAGAGACAGAGTCCATTAGAGAAACAGAGTCAGACCCGTTAGGTGTTGTTTCCAGGGCTCCCAAGAGCTCTGACACCACAAGTCCTTTATGTCTTATGATAGAACAAATAGCGCCAGGTCATTCACCTTAAAACCTGAATAAATAAACAATCGGCCAAGCAGAGGTATAAAATTGGTATAAAATTTAAAGACTCAAGAGGTAGTTTTCTGTAACAGGTTCACAGGGGTATCCTCTACTGCATAATACTGAAGTCTCCATTATATACAGTTGGAAAGGTACCCTGGAGTCGGAAATGACAACACACTCCAGTATTTTTGCCTAAAGAATTCCATGGACAGAGGAGCCTTGTGGGCTACAATCTACGGGGTCATCAAATGTCAGACACGACTGAGTGACTACTACTTAATACTAGATAAAATTAGGCGAGAAGCGGAGTGCTAGAAAAGAAGTGATTTATTAGAGTAGGATGCTTGGAGGGTTCACAAGTATTAAGTATGCAGTTACACTTTCACAATCATAGGAAGAGGGGATGGGGGAAAAGATCTTTTTCTTGATTAGACAGCATGTTTCCATCATCAGTGCCACCCCCAGGTAGGGCAGGGAAGTTTACTTGTCCTGCTGTATATGGTTAGGCGAGGACTATCATAGTTCAGTTCAGTTCAGTTCATTTGCTGTCATATCCACCTCTTTGAGACCCCATGGACTGCAGCAAACTAGACTTCCGGGCCATATTACTTGGAAAAACTATTTTCAGGTCTCAGTACAATGCAGGTCTTTCATTTTAAAAGGTCACATTTTCATAAGTGATTGTGTTTTGTGTGCACAGAGCCTGTTTTGGGGAGCCATTAACTTGATAATCACTGGGCAGGTTGTAGGTCTTGTTTTCTGCTATTGTTTTATTGTTTGGGGGGCACATTCTGGAAAGAACATGGCTTAGGGGCCAAAGAGCATGTTTTGGGGGTTATTAACTTATGGAGCTTACTAAGCTGGATGTAAGTCTCTTGCCACCACTGTTGTATTGTTTTGGGCCATGTCTCATGCTTCTGTTGCATGGTTTTATTGCTAAGCATGTTAGCTTGATTTAAGCAAGCCAACCTGGCTTTAATGCTAAGTAACTTGTTTTGCTTTATGAATCAAGCATGCCTACATGTTGCAGAATTTTCCCATTACTTTGTTGAGTGTCATTAGTCTTATTGTGGTTTCCTAAAACCCCATAAATTTCTTCTCTATCTACAGTTCCCTAATGGAATATCGTGGTTTGATCATTCTGTTCTCTGTCCCTACCACCTAGGGACACTCCCAGCCCCCAAATGCAGGCTGCAGTACCCTCAGTGATCCTGATACCACTCCACCAAGTTAGATGCAGCTCTGAAAGCCAGGAGACCAGGCCCCTAGTTCTGCTGTCATTTCCTTCCTTCCCATTGTTCTGGGCTACCGCCTTCCAAATTATGATGTCCTACCTGCCTGGAGTGGACCCTCAACCTCCCACTTCCTGCCCACTCCACCCTACTGCTGCTTTGTCTCTAGAAACACCACCCACAGGAGTAACTGGCTAGAGTTAGTGTGACCTGGACAACTGGCAAATCTTCACTGAGGAGGAAGAAATTTGGAGCCTCTTTTGTTTAGGTCTAGATGTCATTGAATCTGTCTTGCCAAGCACAGGAAGAGGCAGAGCGGACTCATAGAAAGCATAGACTATTCCAGGCTAAGAAGAGATCTGACTCCAGACTGGAGGGAGGAAAGACATACTAGAACTCCAGGTGGGATCTTGTCTGCTGGAGACTGGGTCCCCAGGGCTTCTTCTCAGTCTGGAGCCTCTGAGGACCAGTCAGGCTGTAGTCTTCCTCCAGAAGCCAGGAATGGTCAATTTCCAGCATTTCCAGTGCCTTTTTGGCACAGAAGCATTCCAAAGACCCCCAGAAAGGCCCTGGGGTGCAGATGCTTTGAATTTGCAGAAGGAATTCTGCCACTAGAGAGGGAAAGAGCTCTTACCAACCCAAAACAAACTCATAGGCTGCACCAGCCTGTGCAACACAAAAACAGGTAAAACTGTCCCACAAGTTGACTCACTCCTGTGTTCTGGGAGTAGTCCTGGGCCGAACTGACATGGGCAGGAAGAACGTGTTTTCATGCACATTGAGCCCCTAGTGCTTTGGTGCCCAGTGAGTCCCTTGCAAAAACAGACTCTGCGGAGCTGTACGTGGACAGAGGTCTGTGCCCTGCCTCACTTGGAAAGACTTTTTGGCTGATACTTCCCATCTTTAGATCATTTGAAGACAGTGGTCCTTCCTGCATCCTTAGATTTCCTGGATGCTGAGTTCCAATGGAAACATCCCAAGCTTAGACCTCTGCTGTTTAGTTTCCCCAAGTCCATGTGAAGTTGGCTAGTTCTTCCTAGTGTTCAGTGGGGCAGATCCATCCATCCATCTATCTTCGCCCATGTGGGTCTTCCAGTTTCTCCTTTGTGGAGCATGACAGCATACTCCCTTGGCTGTTTCGTGTTCACCAGGCTGGGAGGGAAACCAGGGGTGAATTTTGGCTTCTCTCTGACAGTTATTTGAGATATTGGTGGAAAGTGCCAATGTCATCATGGCTGCTCCTTAATCACAGACTTGATGACTTTGTTTCTTGTGAATCTTGAGATACTGCAGCTGATTGCTCAAGGTGATTGTCAGGAGTGAAAATGCCCACAATGCACATTCCAACTTAACCCTATTTTAGGGTTCTAACTCTATTTAAGGGACACCCACATCTATGGCTGCTGATGAGGATGGTAGGAATCTGGTGAATGCAATCTCAAGGAAGTTACCAAACTGTAGAATATCCTTCAGGAGAGGCCACCTTCTTGCCCTCCAAATAGAAGAATGATTAGGGCATCACAATGCCAGGGGTGGAGCAGTTACATCCATCTTCGTTCTGAGACCATAGCAAAACCAGTGTGTCAACCAGGCCAGCAGGGGCTTCACCCCAAACCCTTTGATGCAGGCTTTGCACCTACTCAGGGAGAAAGTCCATGTAGCTACCTGCACTTAATGCAGAGCAAAGGAAAAACTGAATTGTATTTGTGAGTTTATAGTTGAGCTCCCATCTATATTTGTGTAAGTGAGAGCCTTAGGGGAGGGAGAAGGGTGGGGGTTGGGGGTTTCAAAGGGGCTTTGCATTCCTTGTTAACTGGCACTGAGGGAACTTCAGGTTACCCAGCTACACTTGGAAAGGAGCCTTGAAAGATCATGGTGATGGTACAGGTCTCTGGACAGAGCCCAGACTGGAATGTGCAGGGGGAAGCCTGAGCCTCCTGTTACAGCCATTATCTGACACAGATTTGTGTCCTGGTCCCATATTTATTTCCCTTCAGGAGAGCCCATGACCCTAAGCACTCAGTGGCATCCAGACAGAACAAGGTGTGTCCCAGATTAGGCCAGCCAAAACAGTTCCATCCTCTCCTAACCCACATTCCTAAATTTAATCTCCTAGCTTCTGCGAGGAAATGCCCTTACCTCCAGGGAGGGAGGAAGCATGGATCTTGGGTTTGCCTTGGCTTTAAGGGATCCACCTGGTCCCTTTTTAGCCACTCCCTCTGCTGGCAATTTCTCAAGCCTAGCCTAAGAAAAGTATTTGAATTCCTCTATACAAAACACACTTATCTTGGGTACTTTCCTTGGTTTCATTAAAAATGTTGGGTCCCTCTGTTCTCCTGGCCAGCTCCTAAGTGTCATTTTGACCTGACAAGTTCCAGGGAAGCCTGGACCCTCAAAATCTGAAGGACCCACCAACCCTCCATTACACTTCACTTCCCCTGTGAACGGGCACATGTTTTGCTGTTTGATGTAATGTGTAAGCAACAGTGTGATATTTGGGAAACATACTTTGTTTCTTTCTCTTCCGGGTCGAAAAGTGAACATTTGGGTGATTTTTATGTGGCCCAAACTCTGTCACTGAGTGTACCTTCAGGTTGATTTTCTTCTTTTGTATTTTGCTTTTGTGAACACACATAGGATCCCATCAGTTGTATGTAGTGAGAAAATAAAAAAATCCACTCAGCCTTAGCTGGATGGAGATCTAGTAGTAAGATAGCACTTTAGATAGACATGGAAATTTTAGCCAGAATCTGAAAAGTGTGTCCTGCAAGAAGAGGGACTCGAGCCTAAGCACACTGCTCCACTCTGGAGCCTAAGCACACTGCTCCACTCTGGAGCCTCGGGCTCAAAGAGCTGTACTTGCCGAGGTCTTCATGGGATAGATCACGCAGTCCACGATCCTGTAGAGAATTTTCTTTGCCTTTCCATTCACGTTGGCAGTTGCACACTTTGCTTTTGCAGTTTTACCCTTCTGCCAGAGAGTTTGGTTTCTTCTCTGATTTTCACACTTGTACAGTCTGCTACAATATATCTTAACCAAATAAAATTTGGGAGAGGAGGTGGGTAGGGGAGGGTGGTGTATGGTGGGGTGAGAGTGAGGGGATGGGGCCACACTGAACAGAAGCTGGGGCTGTGGTTCCCTGATGGGGATAGAACTCATGCCCCTGCAATGAAAGCACAGAGTCCTCCTCAGTGAACTGCCAGGGAAGTTCCTGGAATTGATTTAATGAAAGACATCTAATTAGGAGGCTTTTTTGGATGACATTTTACATTTTAGTTTTTGACCAGTGATTAAAGTTCATATCATTTTATAGTTTTGATTTAATGAAAGACATCTAATTAGGAGGCTTTTTTGGATGACATTTTACATTTTAGTTTTTGACCAGTGATTAAAGTTCATATCATTTTATAGTTTTGTGATTTCACTAGCTTAAATGGTTCTGGGGGTTTCTTTTTGTTTTTTAAAACTAAAAACTGTTTTTTAATTCCATGGAATACAAACAAACAAAAAATATGTAGAATATTTGAAAGAATGGAGGCTTTGTTCTGAATGTGAGCCTTTGCTCCACTGAACTAAATAGTAATATTTATAAAAGAGACATACAATGAAAGGTATGTCTTTTTATGAAGTGACATAACAGCACCCATTGCCTGAGTTATTGGTTAGAGTTTAGAGACAGGTTGTGTTGGGCTAAACTCCTTATTCCTATTTTTAGCCCTGAGCAATAATCAGAAGCTTGAAAAGAGTGGGGTCAGCTGTCAGACTCCTAGGTATCTACCAGCCAGAAGGGCTGGGATAAAATAGAGCAGCCGGTAGATATGGGATGGGGCAAGAGGTCACCTTGTTCCTTTGTTGCTGCCTGAAGAGATGCTTGTCCACGTGCCAGTGGGGCCAAAGCTGTGACTTTGTGGCCAGAAAATGTCTCTGATCCTGCCTTGTGTTCCCTGAGGGTGGAAGGAGAGCAGGGTCTCCCTGGTTCCTTGGCCAGTGAAGGACCCCCATCCCCACCCCCACCCCTTGGTCTCTGACATCCTCACAAGACTCGTTGCAGAATAGGTTGTTCAGGATGGGTGTCTAGGCCCCACCCTGACTCCTGGAGCTGGCCAGCCAGAGCCTGCTACAGAATGAGGCCTTGGCCATCACGGCCCTAGAGGAGCTGCCAATGGAGCTCTTCCCACCACTTTATGGCAGCCTTTGCCGGGAGATACATCCAGGTGCAGGCCTGTCCATCCCCTGCCTCCCACTGGGGCCCCTGATGAAGGGTCACCAGCCTCATTTGATGATTTTCCAGGCTGCACTCGACAGCCTGGATGTCCTGCTTGCTCAGGAGTTCTGCCCCAGGTAAGGTCGACTTGACAGACTGGTGGGCCTGGGGTGTGAGCAAGCTGCAGCCAGGGCAGGAGGATGAGGGGTCACTTGGGAACAGGCGTTCAGGTGTATAGGACTGGTTAAGGGGCAGAAGGCACAAAGTGGTCGTGTGCCCCCTTCCCCAGTGTCCCTTAAAATGGGAACCAAGAGGGGTCTGGAAGCCAGAGAAACTGGTGTGTGTGGAGTGCAGAGCACTTGTGAGGTCCTGGTGCCCATTTGGGTCTACATATCTCAACATGTCCCCCATGATCCCACCGGTGGTGAAAACTGCAGGTGCTGGACATGCTCCGGAATGCCCCCCAGGACTTCTGGTCCCTGTGGTATGGCATCAAGGTCAGCATTTGCTCACTGCTGGAGCCTGAGCTGGTCTAGCCAATGCAGAATAGGTACAGGGTAGAGGCACAGGCGGGGCTGAAACCAGCGTGGGCCCCTGGGGAGGTGCTGGTCGACCTGTGCCTCAAGAAGGACACCCTGGATGAGACCCTCAGCTACCTACTGAAGAAGGCCTAGTAGAGGAGAAGCCTGCTACACCTGCATTGCCAGAAGCTGAAGACTTTCACCATGCCCCTGAAGGACATCAGGAGTATCCTGAACGTGGTGGAGCTGGACTCTGTCCAGGACCTGGAGATGAACTGCACCTGGAAGCTGGCCACGCTGGGCAGGTACATGCCACACCTGGGCTGGATAGGCAACCTGCTCCGGCTGCTGCTGTTGAGAGGCTAACAGGCAGGAAAGCCAGGGGTCTCCAAAGGGACCAAATAGACTGCAAGTGTCAGACATTTTTTATCTCTCTTAAGTGGCAGGAGGAAACAAACTAGTGATATTTTTTCCTTCTCTATACAAATAAAAAGGAGGTTTCTCTTAAAATACTGTGTTGCCATAATGACACCTGATTTCACCTGAAGTTAACTATTCTCAAACCTAGAGATAACCAATGCATTTCTCTTATGGAAATATTTGTCTTAAGCTATGCTAATGTACTATGTATTTACCCCAAACTCTGTCTTCAAGTCAGTTCCACCTCGACTCAAAACTATTTGACAAACCAGTATGTTATACTCAGATGTTGTTCCCCTAATCTATGTAAATGAAGTTATTTGTATGGTGATCTGCCCTTCTTCAAGATTCAAGTTAATCATTTTATGGCCCAGGATGAACCATTTGGTGCCAAGATTATCCCAAAGTGCATGTTATTGGTGAGAGACCTGGTACCATTCTGAGTTTTAAGATATTCCTTTCTTTTATTAATAGACTGTTAATGACTATGTAACTTCCAGCTGAAGGCTAGCAGGGGGTTACTCCTTCTGCCCCCTTCTGATGCCTATGTCAGAAGCTTTCTCTATCTCCATTATACTTTTATAAAACATTATTACACAAAAGCTGTGAGTGATCAAGCCTCATCTCTGGCCCGGAATTGAATTCTTCTCCTCCAGGGGCCAACAATCCCAGCATCTTTGTGTGATTCAACAACATCTTCCTTAAGGGCCGCCTGCACCAGGGGCTCAGGTGAGGCATGACATCAAATCTGTAGACCAGAACGGGCCTCTCACGTTTTGTTACCCTCAGAGTGTCTACTTTGTGCCCACTGGGACATTGCCAGGGTGCACAGGCTGCTCAGAAATCCTCATGATGCCACCACTCTGTCACCAGGCATCTTGTCAGGTTACCTCCCTGGTTAGCGTCAGAGGCATGTCCTAGGTTAAATGTTTTTAAATGGGACTTCTTGTTGGGAGCCCACATAGTTGGGGTCAGGTATGATGCCCTTGGGAATTCTTTCTGAGAAAGTGATGGCTTAGCTGAGATGATAACAGATAACTAAGTGAGAAGGACATTGGTCCATCAGCCGTGAGGTTTGAAGCCCGAAGCTCTGTCTCTCCCCTCCCATCTGCTGCTTCTGTCCTGAGCTGTTTTAGGCTCCAGATGAGCTGTGGGAAGTGGGTGATTCAGAAAATGACAAGGAGGGATCAGGAAGTTAAAACTGTGGCTCCTAACCAGTCCAGAGAAAAGAAAAAGTCAAGTGAGCATCATTGTTGAAGTTGCTCCAAACACTTTAAGTCCAAATTAAAATTATTGTTTTCCTCTAAGACTTTTGAATACATAGGAAAAACCTCAGTAAGAAGTTATTGCTCTGCCTTGAACACAGTGATCAAAACTGAGAGGATGTAGCCTAGTCTGTCTATATGAATGAGTTGCATTGATTCCATTTTTGGCAGCTGCAAACTGCGAGCATTAGGAATAAATATGTTCACTGAGAATCCAGAAGAAAAAATAAAAAAAAAAAAAAAAATGTAGGTGTTAATGGACAGTTTGTGTCCCCTGAATATCTGGGGCATATTCACCGAGGGATCATCTGTAATTGCTGAGAACCAACAGCCCATGTCCATTGCATCCAGCCTGCCTTTGAATTCAACTAGTCGTGTCTTGTAAAAACATCTTAATTCCTGCAAAGCAAATACTGCTAAGCTGAAATAGGCAAATGATATTTGTTTACTGTTTGTTTCCCACATTGAAAATAGTTCATTATTTTGTTCAGGGGGAGGTCATACCCATGAGTTCATGACCTTCCCCCAGGAAAACCTCCTGTCTTCCTGTCAAGAAAGTGAGAGGCTAGTTCCAAGCCAACGAGATGCCTTGTGTCCCGGTGAAATAGGTCTCTCCTATCCCCATCCCTCTGCCCGCCAACTCTGCCCCTGTGACTGAACACTCTGTCTCTCCCCAGGTGTCTGAAGACACCTCTGGAGAACCTGTCGATTACCAACTGTCTGATTTCAGAGTCAGAGCAGGCTGAAGCTCAAGTACTTGTTGCAGTACCTGAGCGCCAGCCTGCTGAAGGACCTGGGCCTAAGCGGGGTCAACCTGAGAAGCCTCAGCTTGGAGCCCCTGCAGGTCCTGATTGAGAAGACCTTGGCCACCCTGCAGGACCTGGACCCGGACAAGTGCTGCATCATGGACTCCCAGTTCAAGGCCTGCCAGCCCTCCCTGAGCTGCTGCTCCCAGCTCCCCACCTTTAGCTTCTGCAGAAACCCCATCTCCATGGCAGTGCTGGAGAGCCTGCTGCACCACACCATGGGGCTGAGCAAGCTGAGCCACGTGCTGTACTAGGATTCTCACAGCAAGCTGCACTTGGGCCTCCTGGCACAGCTGCCCAACCGGCTCAAGCAGCTGCTGTGTGAGTCTGGGCAGCCCAGCATGGACTGCTCCAGCGCAAACCCCTGTCCACACTGCAGTGACCAGATCATTTACGACACCGAGACCATCCTGTGCCACAGCTACATGCACACCTAGCCAGTTCACTAGTTGCAGGCTTTGTCCCTGGCAATGGGACACTGCCACCCGGACCCCAGTGAATCTAGAAGGAACAGAAACCACAATTCAGATAATTTTTCAGTGGATGCGGGAAAAGAAAAGGTGATTTAGAGTGGGCAGGATGGGAGGGGTTGGTAGGATTTTTGCAGGGACGTGTTCCTACAAAGTTAGAAATGTTAATGTGAATTTTGGAGGGGGAATTCTGGGCTTGGGACGTTGATGGCATTGTTACCCCTGTGGTGGTTTGTTACAAAGAAATAAAGAGAAGTTCAGTATCAATCATTTGGTGTCCTCTGTAATCTGTGACCATGATTCTCCCCTTTAAACTCATGACTCTCCTGTTAGTGGTTAAATAAAAGGGCCTGAGCGTGAGTGGGGCCTAGATGCTCTCTGATAGGCAAGAATCAGCTACAGGAGTTCAGGGCTCCATTGACCCATCCCTGTGGTTCTCGTTTCCAGGGCATCCACCTCCTCACTTACTTCTGAAGCTGTTCAATCTGCCATCATGTACAAGGTGCGTCCTCAGAGCCTGAAACTAAATAAATGTCCAGCAGGGAGTACTGCTGGAGGGAATCTTCTTCGGAGGGAACCTTCTTCAAATGGAACCTTGCTACTAACCCAACTCAGGCCCTGGACTCGAGCATTTTCCCCAGTGGATCCAACAGATGCAAAGCCTCTATCTCAGACCCTGGGCAGTGCCAAGATGGGTTCACCGAGCAAAATCAGGCCAGGAGTCTTGGGGCATATACACCAGCAGACCATCTGAAGCCTCTGGGACCCACCAGCCCATGCCTGCTTTCCCACTACTCAGGCAGATCTGACTCTTTGGGACTCCATGGACTCTTTGGGACTCCATGGGCTTCTCTGCCCATGGAATTCTACAGTTGAGAATACTGCAGTGGGTAGCTGTTCTCTTTTCAAGGAGATCTTCCCAACCCAGGGATTGAACTTGGGTCTCCTGCATTGCAGGCAGATTCTTTATCATCTGAGCTGTCAGGGAAGCCTCCAGTTTCTAAGAGACAACCCAACAGCCCTGAATCCATTGTGTAAATGTGCTTTTATGCCACTAATATCCCCACAAGTTTTATTTTGTTTTTACATTAATAAAAACTTTCACACACAATTATTTCTTCAAAGGCTGACAGAAACCCATTCTCAATCATCCAAGAAAAAAAAAAAAAAAAAAAAGTCACTCCTGAGTTTAGTATTTCAGTGTTGAGTATAACGTGGCATTTTCCTCCTTGATGTGATTCATCTGTAACTTTTTTTAAAACCTTAATCCTTAAGTTTTTACCTTAAGCCCCAGGGTAAAGATAAAATTGCCTCCAAATCCTGGTTCTCTGCCAACCTGGCAGCACTAAGGCTTTTAACTAATTCTCTTTGCCCATCAGAGCTCTTTGCTGAGACCAAGTCCTCTAAGATTCAGAAAAAGATTTAGCAACTAATCAAAATAAGAGCACCCCTTCAGAGTGGAGGGCACCAACTGTACCCCTTTTTGTGACCAGATTAGCTGGGGCCAGCGTAGATACCATAATTTTGATCTAGGAATGTCCTGGAAGTGTGCATCACCTTGATTTGAGCTTTCCTGGTGGCTCAGATAGTAAAGAATCCACCTGCAATGCAGTAGATTAAGGTTTGGTCCTTTAATTGGCAAGATCCCCTGGAGAAGGGAGTGGCTACCCACTCCAGTATTTTTTCATGGAGAATTCCATAGCAGAGGCTGCCAGGCCACAGTATGTTGAGTCACAAAGAACCAGACAGGACTGACTAACACTTTCACTTCATCTTTAATACTGTGGGTAAGCAGGTGGTGGAAGTTGACCTTGATTGAGTTTTTCAATGTGTCATGGCTCCTTATGTTTTGGTCCCTCTCTGTCTCACCCTTGCATTTGAGCTGTGAAACCATCCTTTTATGATTTCTTACTTAGGGAATTAGAACTGAGAGCAGAAGCATCAAGAAGCCAGATGCTCTGCACTGATTAGGTAAGGACAAAGAGGAGAGTGAAAGAGCTGGCTTAAAAATAAGTATTAAAAAAACTAAGATCGTGGCATCTGGCCCCATTATCCCATGGCAGATATGAGGGGAAAAGGTGGAAGCACTGACAGATTTCCTCTTTTTGGGCTGTACAGTGACTGCAATGGTGACTACAATCATGAAATCAAAATATGGTTGCATCTTGGCAGAAAAGTTATGACAAACCTAGACAGTGTGTTGAAAAGCAAAGACATTACTCTGCTGACAAAGGTCTGTATAGTCAAGGCTATGGTCTTCCTAGCGGTTGTGTGTGGTTGCAAGAGCTAGAACACAAAAAGGCAGAGCACCAAAGAATTGTTGCCTTCAAGTTGTGGTGCTAGTAAAGACTCCTGAAAGTCTTTTGGACAGCAAGGATATCAAACCAGTCAATTTTAAGGGAGATCAACCCTGAATACTTGTTAGAAGGACTGATGCTAAAGGTGAAGGTCCA
>SJYQ01001223.1:122078-134350 GCA_006410935.1 Redunca redunca
TAGGTCATGTAATGTGAACAGCTGACTCTGATGCTAGGCAAGATTGAGGGCAGAAGGAGAAGAGGGCAAAAGAGAATGAGATGGCTGGATGACATCACCAATGCAATGGACATGAACTTGGGCAAACTTCAAGGGATGGTGAGGGACAGGGAGGTTTGGCACACTGCAGTCCATGGGGTTGCAGATACAAGTGGGAAAATGAACAACACAATCTCTTGAGATAAATCTGTCCCAGGGAGAGTAGAAGAGAAAAAGGTTTGTGAGAACAATGGAAGCGCCAAGCTCTCCCCTAGAGACCGAGGAAGTGGGTAGAGGCTGGCCACCTGGATTAGTGCCCTCTTGAAAAGTGTGCCTTCTGGCCACCTTGTAGAGTCCACTTCTCACATAGCCCT
Source organism: Redunca redunca (assembly GCA_006410935.1). Lineage (NCBI taxonomy): Eukaryota > Metazoa > Chordata > Mammalia > Artiodactyla > Bovidae > Redunca > Redunca redunca. Next base: position 122,471 of record SJYQ01001223.1, read on the forward strand.
GATCTATAGGGCAGCAGGCACCAGCCTGTGTCCTGAGGGCCTGATCTCCTTGGTACCAGGTTCTCAGTTGCTGTGAGGTGCCCAGCCCTGTTGGCGGACACTCAGTCTAACCACATGTTACTCCATGGCCTCAGGCCCCAAGGAGCTTCCTCCTTTACCACAGCAATGGACCTGGACTGGAGTTGTCCTTGGGTTGGGGTTCTCCATGGAAGAAAAGTTGGGAACAGGCCATGTCTGTCTTTCTTTTGTGTTTCTTTTGTTGGCCAGCCAATGCAGCTTACAGGATCCTAGTTCCCCAACTAAGGATAGAATCCACTCCCTCAGCAGTGAAAGCGCAGAGTCCTAACCACTCCATGACTACCAGAGATGTCATTTCATACATACATTCCCAGTATGTCATTTCTTGAGCCTGGTAGATGGCCCAGAAGTCTGACGTCGAGTGCTTCGAGGCAGACTTTTATGGGTCAGGCTTTGATGAAGTCACCAAACATTCCTCTCTTCCTGACCTCTGGGAGCCTTGTAACCATGGAGCATATCATAGAAACTTCTGGAGGTAGAAAGAACTGAAGGACAACCTTCCCCTCTCCACTCATATTTCTTTCCTGGCTACAGACTAAAATGCCTTCCAAAAACTTTATGTGCTCTCAACCCATCTACAGAAAGCATGCTGTCCTCCTTCCTGGATATCTTCCCTGCAGAAGAGGTTGAAATCCTGTCCTCTTCTTCTTCCAAATGTAATATGTGAAATCTTTTCTGTACATCTTCTGGCAAGTTTCAGTGTATTCTTCTGGACAGCTGTGGGTTTTTTTTTTTTTTTTTTTGGGTNTTTTTTTTTTTTTTTTTTTGGTTAAAAGACATACTCCCCTTCACATCCAGGATGGTTTGAGCACAGGTTTCACTCTTGTTCTCCAGCTTCTTTCCCTCACAGTCTAGAACAGAAGTAAAAGAAGTTGGGGATGGAAAGAGAGTTGGGTGGGGACCTTTAGCAGCAGTGGTCTGCCAAAAGTAATCCACAGGAGCAGGCTGCACCCTGGAAAATCTGGGTGAGTGGGAACTTGTCAATGGCTGGGAGTCACCTGGGAGATGAGTCATCACCTACACACACACAACCCATCCTTGAGTTAGCCCTCTCTAAGGACTCCTGATCTACAGAAGGTGTTAAAGTACTAAGGTGGCCTCCAGAAATACCACAGACTCAAATAACAGGAAATTGTTTTCTCCCAGTTCTGGAGGCTAGAAGTCCAGGATCAAGTTGTTGATAGTGTGGTGTCTCTGGAGGTCTCTTTCCTTGATGTGCAGACAGCTTCATTCTCCTGGCGTAATGTACCTTTATGTTCAATCATACTTGATGTCTTGTGTTTCCTAATTTTCTCTCTGTCTCTTTGTTTTCCCCTGGCTGTGCTTCTTTGCTTCTGGGTCTTAGTGTCCAGACCAGGGATTGATATTGTGCCATTGGAAGTGAAAGCTCTGAGTCCTATCCATTGGTCTTTCAGGGAATTCCCCTCTCTCTTTTTATATTGAGAACCATCAGATTGGACTAGGGCCCACCCTAGTGACCTCGTTTTAGCTTAATCACCTCGTTAAAGGTATTATCTCCTAATATGGTTACATTCCAAAGTGTTGGGTTTTAGAACTTCTACAGATAATTTTAAAAATGGTTAATTTATTTGCACCATGTCTTAGTTGTGGCACCTGGGGTCTAGAGTCTTCCTGGGATCTAGTTCCCTGACCAGAGACCAAAGCCCTGCCACCCCCACCCCCCAACCCCTCCACTGGGAGTGCAGAGTCTTAGCCACTGGACCACTGTAAAACTCCCCTCAACATATGGATTTTGAAGGACACATTGAAGCCCCAAACAGGGTTGATGGTAGGGTGATTTTCCTGGCTACACATTTGCACCCCACCTGCTCCTTAGAAATATCTGAGACCTTTATTAACGTTGACTCCTTGGTCCCATTCCTGGAGATACTAAGAATCAACCAGAACATCAGTACTTTTCATAAACTCACTAGTACTCACTGTTTAATATGGACACCTTAAGCAGCCTGGGCAACACCTGGAGCTTATGAGAAACTCAGACCCTCATGCCACCCACAACTGTTAGATGAGAATGTGTTTCTGAACAAGACACATAGGCAATTCCTTAGATTCACTGAGGTTTAAGAAGCATAGCCCAGGAAATATGAAAGTGTGGCCCAAACTAAGAAGTTTGGATCCAGATCTCTGGGCTTTGCTTATACCCTAAATTCCATCAATATGAAGGACATCCAGAAGCCCCAAGAGATGGTGTGAAGGCCCTAGAATCTCTGAAGGGTGGTGTGTAGGATGAAGCTCCCAGCTCAAGCTACAATATCTGATTGTTTATTGAACCTGCTCCTCCCAATGCAGGTGCTCAGTGTGTCACATGATGAAAAAAAATAAATTATTGACCCTCAAACCTCAGGGTCTTCTGAAGGAGTGTATTCTTGGGTATTTAAAACAAGTTCATATTGTAGTTTGGGCTCCTCTGTGGCTCAGCTGGTAAAGGATCTGCCTGCAATGTGAGAGACCTGGGTTTGATCCCTGGGTTGGGAAGATCCCCTGAAGAAGGGAAAGGCTACCCACTCCAGTATTCTATTCTGGAAGAGTCCATGGACTGTATAGTCCAGGGGATCTAGAAGGGTCAGACACGACTGAGCAACTTTCACTGTTGTGGTTTAGTTGCCAAGTTTTTTCTGACTCTTTTGTGACCCCGTAGTCTGTAGCCTGCCAGGCTTCTCTGTCCATGGGATTTCCCAGTCAAGAATACTGCAGTGGGTTGCCGTTTCTTCCTCCATGGGATCTTCCTGACCCAGAGATTGAACCCAGGTCTCCTGTATTAACAGGTGATTCTTTCCAGCTGAGCCACCAGAGATCAATCTTTCCCAAAGTATTGGAGGATTTTACACCTTGGGATTCACTTCACTTCAGAATCAAGCAAGGCAAACACTGAACCTTCAGATTGCTAGGCTCTGTCCTCTGGCAATTTGAGTTTCTTAGGTGTGATATGCAGCCTTGGAATCTCTGTTTAACAATGTCCCGGGTGATTCTGATATTTGAGCAATCATTAGAAGCATATCAAAGTGAAAGTGTCATCAAGTTGTGTTCGATTCTTTGTAAACCCATGGATAGTACTCCCCAGGCTCCTCTGTCTATGGAATTCTCCAGGCAAGAATACTGGAGTGGATAGCCATTCCCTTCTTCAGGAGATCTTCTTGACTCAGGGATCAAACCCCAGTCTCCTGTACTGAAGGCAGATATTTTGCTCTCTGAGCCAACAGCGAATTCTAGAAGCAAAAAAGTAGTCAAATTTTCCTTCCTTTCCCCTATGTTTTTGCAAATATTTTAAACTTGACATCCAAAAGGCTTTTGTCATCAGCGTAAGCACTGCAAAGGATGTAGATTTGGCATACAATAAAATTAAACCCTTTAAGTAAATCAAACTAGGAATCCCTGGTAAACCAATGGTTAGTGCTCAATGCTTTCACTCTGGTGATCTGGGTTCAATCCCTCATTAGTAAACTAAGATACTGCAGGAAGTCTCATGGTGGGTCCATAAATAAATAATACTGTTAATATCATGCTTTCTAATATATCCATAAGAATGTAAATAGCATAGGTTTTTTTTTTTTTTAAATGTTTATTTTTATTTACTTATTTGGCTGCCTCAGGTCTTAGTTGTGGCATGCAGGATCCTTCGTCAGTTCTACTGCCCTCTGGCAAGTGGGACCTTCATTCCCCAACCATGGACCAAACCCACATTCCCTGCATTGGAAGGCACATTCTCTACCATTGGACCACTTTGGAAGTCCTTAGCCTTGGGTTTTGATACTCAGCAATATTGGAGAAGAACAATGCAACCCATGCCAGTATTTTTGCCTGGAGAATTCCATGGATAGAGGAGCCTGGCTGGCTACAGTCAATGGGGTAGCAAAGAGTCAGACAGGACTGAAAAACTAGGCACAGCACTCACCATCAACTATCTTAACAGAGTGTAAAACCAGCTCTTTCTAATGGTCAGTTTTTTTTTGTTGTTGTTGTTTTTTTTCCCCTGCTTCTTTGAGATGTAATGGACATATATTGTGTAAATTTAAGATGAACACATGTTGATTTGATAAGAAAGGTATTTTTGATGTTATATCTGGTTACAGCACTTGAGATCATGTTCATTAGTGAACTTCATTTTTGTTCTAATTCAGTTACTGTTACCTTATAAGGAATGGAAATACACATATTTCTTCTCTGAAACCTTCGACACCCCTAAGACACTGTGTGCAGCGGGCTGTAAAGGAAGTGGAAGGGAAAGCTTGAGATATAATCTAAGTGGTGCAAAGGGGAAGGAGAGAGAGGTGGGGGGGAGTGAGGAAGGAAGGGAGAAGGAGGGGGACGAGGGTGTGACCTGACACCCCTGACATAGTTTAAGAAAGCATGAGCTCCTGCTTAGAAAAAGCTCCTGGAGTTCAGCATGAAGATCCACCGTGAAGACCCCGGGAATCCAGTGGGTGCTGAGTCTTTAGGTGCAGATCACTTGGAAGTAAGCTTGCTACCTGCTCCACTCATCCTGCTCCCCTGCCCCCCAACCCTCCCCACTTTCTCCTGGAAGAGAATAGGAGTTTTCTCCCTTTTTAGGTTCCTGAAATCAGCCCAAGTTGGAATAGCTATGTGGACTACCTTCCTCTGCCCTTAAGAAATTGAACCCCAAATAACTAAAGATGCAGATAAATTGGAGATAAGGTGGTGGGCCTCTGGATACCAGAGAGGGAAGGGGGGTCTCTCACCACACTGAGACCTGGAAAACAGCCCCTGGGTGGGGACTTGAAGCTCTACCCACATTCTTTCCTCTCTCTAGCAATTTGGTAGAAAGATTCTAGCAAATAGATCTTTCCAGTTGAAAGATCCTATGGGGGAAAAACTGGTTCAGAAACCTGATTAGAGCCTAGTTTGGATACTATGGATTGGATTAGAATGGGCTTTAAAAGGCCTGGAATCTCCTGATGCAGCCTCACTGGGAAGAGGCTTTTGGAGAGCCAGGTAGGGGTTCAACGGACACAGGACACAGGAAGTGATGCTGGTATTTCCAAAGAAATCTCTCTGGGACATGGAGACAGATACTCCAGCTTCACCTTCCACTGGGGCACAGAGTGGGAAGTGTTTAAGTGCACTGAGTCAACTGGACTTCAGGAGCTGCTGAGCCATAGGGTTTGGAATGCTTCATTTTGTTCTCCACTGCCATGAGTCTGTAAAATTTCTCTATAAATGTCTAGAGAGTAACCAGGTATTAACAGCCATGCAATCTCTGCCATTAGCAGTGTGAAACAGCTTTGGACAGCGACAAATGATCACAGCTGTGTTCCAATAAAACTTTGTGACACTGAAATTTAAATATCATATACTTTTCATATGTCACAAAATATTCCTTTGTTTCCCATCAAACTAAAAAAAGTGTAAAAATATTAAACGTACTTTAAAAGTTAAAAAAAGAAAAAAAAACAAAAACAAAAACATAAAAATCATTCTTAGCTTGCTGGTTGGGAGAAAAAAATAAACAGGAGGCAAGCCAATTTATCAATCCCTGTCTAATCCATTTGCCTATGTAATGCAGCTAGCATCCCATTAGTGACTTGTGACATGAATTTAGTAGGCTGGATTCTGCTTATGCAAAATAGACATTTTCATTAAATCTAAGATGACATCAGCTGTAAGATACAACCTTTTTTTTTTTTTGCCACACCCTATGGCCTGTGGGGTCATAGGTCCCTGACCAGGGATTAAATCCATGTCCCTAGAGTGGAAGTGAGGAGGAGTCTTATATACTGGATCTCCAGGAAGTCCCACAGCATTATTTTTCATACCACTATAAAATATATATTTATATACACATGTATGCATGTGTGCTCAATTGCTTCAGTCATGTTTGACTCTTTGCAACCCTATGGAATATAGCCCACCAGGCTTCTCTGTCCATAGGATTCTTCAGGCAGGAATACTAAAGTAAGTTGCCATGCCCTCCTCCAGGGGGTCTTCCTGACCCAGAGATGGAACCTGCATCTCTTAAGTCTTCTGCATTGGCAGGAAGATCCTTTACCGCTAGGGCCACAGTTTATGCACAGCCAAACAAACTATGATATGCTACTGATGAAATGTGATCTGGTATCAGAAATGGTCAAATGTAAACTTTAGAATGTCCCTTAAGGTCAATGAAGCATATTAATGTCATGGAAGCTATCAACAAATGTATTATATGGAGAGAAATTGTGTTCAGTTCAGTTCAGTCACTCAGTTGGGTCCGACTTTTTATGACCCCATGAATTGCAGCATGCCAGGCCTCTCTGTCCATCATCAACTCCCGAAGTTCACTCAGACTCACATCCATTGTGTCAGTGATGCCATCCAGCTATCTCATCCTCTGTCATACCCTTCTCCTCCTGACCCCAATCCCTCCCAGCATCAAAGTCTTTTCCAGTGAGTCAACTCTTCGCAGGAGGTGGCCAAAGTACTAGAGTTTCAGCTTTAGCATCATTACTTCCAAAGTAATCCCAGGGCTGATTTCCTTCAGAAATTGTGTTACAAACCTTTTATTTCAATGAGCACCACTGCCCCTGTCAGCATCCAGCTACATACTGGCTGATTTTCTCCCTTGCATGACAGTTTTAAATCACTAAGATTTGGATTTCATGAAAAGGTTGGAGAAATCACTTCCCTCCCCTTTTGCTAAGATCAAGTGTAAATACCTGGACAGCCAGGAATTACTGGGTCAAGCCTGTGGTACAGATACATGATTGATTAATAACAGTTTATTTATGCAGAAGACATGTAGCACTTACAGATGCAACATGTTGTTCTAGAAACCAAAAGACAGCAGCCCAATGCTCTGAAGGTGAATATGGCATGTGGGTTGGGGGAGGCTGTGATTTCTGACATCGTGATCAGGGAAGCATGGCAGAGAAACTGGACTGAGGCACATCAGGAGCTGGGTGGAGATACATGAGATAGCATCCAAGGCAGGGGGAATGGCAGAAGTCCTGAAAAGACCCCGTCCTCTCTATTTGGTACCCTTGGGAGATTGGATCTGGGAACCCTGCACCCAGATACCAAAATTCATGGATGCTCAAGTCCCTTATATAAAATGGTGTAATCTTTGGATGTAACTAAAGGGGGTGCTCCTGCATACTTAAAATCATCTTCACATTCCTTATAATACCTAATACAATGTTGATGCTATGTAAATAGTTTCAATACAGTGTAAATGCTATATATACATGGTTGCCAGCATGAGGCAGGTTCAAGTTTTGCTATTAGAACTTTCTGGAATGTTTTTAAAAATATTTTTGATCCATGTATAGAGTCTGGTGCCTTCTGGACTCACAGACTGGAGGGGAGTGAGGGGTACCCCCAAAGGACAGCTGGGGGCTCTTTTGGACATTTTATGTTGGTCAGCATTTCTGATTGATATTGGAGATCTATAAGCAAAATGGTGCCCTGCAGCTCTCTGTTAGACATCTCTAACCTCACATAGTATCAAACCCTATAAACACAATGTTTTTTTTTTCTAAAATCATACCTGCGATGCAGTTTATTTTGTAAAAGCACCATAAGAGATTGGCAACTACCTAATAATAACAGGAAAGTGAAAGTGAAGGCTCTCAGTCATGTTCGACAGTTTGCAATCCCATGGACTGCAGTTTACCATGCTCCTCTGTCCATAAGATTTCCCAGGGAAAATTTCTGGAGTGGGTTACCATTTCCTTCTCCAGAGGATCTTCCTGACCCAGGGATCAAACCCAGATCTCCAAAATTGTAGCCAGACACTTTTTCATCTAAGCCACCAGGGAAGGTGTAAGAACAACAGAACAATTATAACAATATACTTTTACAAAGTTTTGTGAATATATTCTCTTATTAAAAAAAAAATACTGTACTAATTTAGTGATTATTTTCCCACCCAAAATAAGCACTTACTATGCTCTGTGTTCATAACTTTTGCAATTTGAGGTTTGACAGCTGAACTAACCCAGATTTATTTTCTCTTCTTCACATTAACCATGGATCTTAGCAACCTCAGTATACAATGTTTTCTCTTTTAATATTTTAATATCAAATTGAGAACTATCATTTTTCACTTAAATGTAGCAATTAATGGATTCCCTTTGGCATATTTAAATGGCCAATATCACTCAACTTATGCTTTGGGGCCATTATTGAACAAAATATGGGTGACTTGGTCACAAGCCCTGTGACATCTCAACAGTCATTGTGGTAACTGAGTTACAAATGTGTGGAATGTGTAGGACTAAGGAATGAATCACATCTGGGCAGGAAGAAGCAGGATGATGTGAGATTCCAATCACACTGCTCAAAATTACATGCAGTTTAAAGCTGTGAGCCACGCACAGGCTGCTGGCCCAAATCTAGGCCAATGGCCAAGAAGGTAGTGGGCGGCACACTTATAGACACACCCCTAAACCGAAGTGCATCTTCTGTGGTTCCTGGGCTTCAGCATCCCCACAGGGCCACATTCTGGTCCAAGAAGGTAGCTGGTTTTGCATCTGCTGCTACCCCAGGTTCTCTTTGACTTGGCTCTGAAAATTCCAACCAGAAGTTCCTACTCTGCAGTCCAAACAACACACTCCTGTGTCCCATGGGACTATCAATAACTGGGAGCTCTCCTTGCGTACAAAGCATAGATCCACATAGGAAGTGTGGATCTTGGGTTTGCCTTGGGTGTAAGGGTGCAGCTCTCTTTTATAGTTTAACAGGAGCACTGCGGTCACCATGGGGAAACAAGGCAAAAGTGGGAGCTGGAGGAGTAAGTTTAAAACTGTCATGTCACTTAAGTGAATTTGAGATGTTTCCTTATGTATAAAATAAGGGTGTGAATAGTTATCTCAATGTTTCAGACGATGATTAAATCAGGTACTAATATTTTCTTTTGAAAGAAATATAATCATCACCACTTTTCTGCAGAGAATAAGTTCCAAGACCCCCAGCAGACATCTCTAACCTAGGCTTGAGAAATTGCCAGCAGAGGGAATGGCTAAAAAGGGACCAGGTGGGCCCCTTACACCCTTCTCAAGCCTAGACAAAGAAAGTCTTTGATCTCCTCCAAACAAAACACCCTTGTCTTGGGTACTTTCCTTGGTCTCATTACAAATGTCTGGTCCTTCTGTTCTTTTAGCCAGGTCCTGGGTGTCATTTTGACCTGACCAGCCTGGCCAATGAGATGGGGTTGCGGCAGAAGCTGAAGGTGGTGAGCTGGGAGCAGCAGCAGAGGCAGGGAAGGAGGGCGCTGAACTGGGAGTCCATGATGCCACATTCATCCAGGTCCTGCAGTGTGTCCAAGGTCCTCTTGACCAGTATCTGCAGGGGCTCCAAGCTGAGGCTGGTCAAGTTGACTCTAATGAGGCCCAGGTCCTTTAGCAGGCTGACATTCAAGAACTATGACAGGTACATCACATCTGACTCTGAAATCAGGCAGTTGGTGATCAACAGGGTCTCTAGAGGGGTCTTCAGGCACCGGGGGAGAGACATGGTACTCAGTCCCAGGGTCAGAAGTGGTGGGTGGAGGGATGTGGGGAGGAGAGGCCTGTTTCACCAGAACACAAGGCATCTCACTGGCTTGAAGCTAGCCTATCACCTTCTTGACAGGAAGGCAGGGGGTCTTCAGGGGGAAAGGTCATGCTCACATGGGTATGACCTCCCTATGCACAAAATGATGAACTGTTTTCAATGTGGGAATCAAACAGTAACCAAATGTTATTTTCTATTTCAGTTTACTAGTATTTGCTTTGCAGGAATTAAGATGTTTTTACAAGACATGACTAGTTGAATTAAATGGCTGGATGCAGTGGACATGGGCTGGTGGGTCCCAGCAGTTACAGATGATCCCTGGGTGAATATCCCCCAGATATTCGGGGGACACAATCTGTTCATTACCACCTACAATTTTTTTTTTCTTTCTTTCTTCTGGTTTCTAAGTGAATATGTTTATTCCTAATTCTTAGAGTTTGCATCTGTCAAAAAGGGAGTCAATGCAACTCATCCATACAGACAGACTAGGCTGCATCCTCTCAGCTTTTATGACTGTGTTCAAGGCAGAGCAGTACTTCAACAATGATGCTCATTTGACCTTTTCTTTTCTCTGGACTACTTAGGAGACACAATTTTCCCCTCCTGATCCCGCCTTGTCATCTCCAGAATCACCCACTTCCCACAGCTTACCTGGAGCCTAAAACAGCTCAGGACAGAAGCGGTAGGTAGGAGGGGACAGACAGAGATTCAGTCTTCAAACATCATGCCTGATAGACCAAAGTCCTTCTCACTTAGTTATCTGTCATCATCTCAGCTAAGACATCACCCTCTCAGAAAGAATACATAAGAGCATCACACCTGGCTCCCACTGTGCAGACACCCAGTAACAAGTCCCCTTTGACAGCATCTAACCTAGGCCATGCCTCTGACCCTAACCAGGAAGATGATCTGACACGACACCCAGGGACAGATCAGTGGCATCGTGAGGACTTCTGAGCAGCCCGTGCACTCTAGCTATGTCCTCAGTGGGCACAGAGTAGATGCCCTGAGGGTAACAAAATGAGAGAAGTCTCTTCTGGTCTATGGAGCGGTCTGCTGAGTTGGCACCATGCCTCACCTGAGCACCTGGTGCAGGCGGCCCTCGAGGAAGGAGATGAAATTCAGGTAGAGCTCCTGCAGGTGTGGCAGATTCAGGAACTGCGCAGTGAGCTGGCCCATGCAGTGCTCCTCCTGGTCTGGGGTGGTCTGTGGCAGCACGTGGATTCAAGACAGGGCCTGGGTGTACCTCCTGGAAAATGCTGCCTTCAACTGCGTTAGGAAGAGCTCTATGGGGAGCTCCTCCAGGGCTGCACTGGCCAAGGCCTTATTCCACAGCAGGCTCTGGCCAGCCAGTTCCATGAGTCTGGGTGGGGCCCGAATGCCCATCCTAAAGAATGTACTCTGGAACAAGTCCTGGGGGGATTTCAGAGAGCAAGGCAGGTGGTGGTGGTGGTGGTGGTCTTTCTCTGGCCAAAGAACCAGTCTGCTGTCCCTCGACCTTCAGGGAACCCAAGGCAGAGTCAGAGACATCCTCTGGCCACAAAGTCACAGCTTTGGCCCCACTGGCACGTGGATAAGCATCTCTCTAGGCAGCAACAAACAGAGAAGGTGACCTCTTGCTCTATCCCATATTTATAATCTGCTGCATTTAATTCCAGCCCTGCTGGCCGGTAGATACCTAGGAGTCTGACAACTGACCCCACTCTCTTCAGAGAAAGCTTGTGATTATTACTCAAGGGCTGAAAACAGGAATATGGAGTTTACCCCAACATGGCCTGTCTCTAAACTCCACCCAATAATTCACACATTGGGTGCTGTTACGTCACTTAATACAAAGACGTACCTTTCTCTGTGTGTCTCTTCTACAAATGTTATTGACATTCAGTTCAGAAGAGCAAAGGGCCAATATTCAGAAGAAAGCCTCCACTCTTTAAAATATTATACAGATTTTACTTTTCTTTTTTTTTTTTTTGTATTCCATGGAATTAAGAAAGAGTTTTTAGCTTTTAAAATAAAAAGAAACACCACAAACCCTTTAAGCTGGTAAAATCACAAAACTATAAAATTATATGAACTGTAATCACTGTTCACAAATGAAAATGTACAATGTCACCCCAAAATTCCTTTTAATTAAATGTCTTTCTTTAAATTAATTTCAGGAACTTCCCTGGCAGTTCAGTGAGGAGGACTCTGTGCTTTCACTACAGGGGAACGTGTTCTATCCCCATCAGGAAACTATGACCCCTGATGTTGCTTGGTGTGACCCCATCCCCTCACTCTCACCCCACCCTACCC
>SJYQ01001223.1:134376-156194 GCA_006410935.1 Redunca redunca
CCCCCTCCACCCCTCCTCCCTATCCCCTCCACCCTTCCTCCCTACCAAATTCTATTTGCTTAAGAAAAAGTTATTGCAATGGTCTGGTTATTGTAAGGGTCTGTACAAGTGGGGAAAATCAGATAAGAAAGCAAACTGTCTGGGATAAAGGTAAAACTGCATGTAACAACAAAAGCAAAGCATGTTTTGCCAATGTGAATGGAAAGGGAAAGGAAATTCCCTACAGGATAGTGGCCTGCATGGTCTGTCCCATGAAGACCCTGGCAGGTAAAAGTGTCATAGTGTGTTTTGTTTGGAGGAATTCAAAGACATTTCTTAGGCTAGGCTTGAGAAATTGCCAACAGAGGGAGTGGCTAAAAAGGGATGGGGTCGATCCTTAAACCCAAGGCAAACCCAAGATCCATGCTTCCTCCCTCCCTGGAGGCAAAGAGCATTTCCTCCCAGAAATTAGGGGATTAAATTTAGGAATGTGAATTAGGAGAGGATGGAACTGTTTTGGCTGGCCAAACCTGGAACTTGCCTTGTTCTGCCTGAAAGCCACTGAGGGCTTAGGGCCATGGGCTCTCCTGAAGGGAAATAAACATGGGCCAAGGACACAAATCTGTGTCAGCATGTGGCTGCAAACCAGAGGCTCAGGCATCCCCCTGCACATCCCAGTCTGGGCTCTATCCAGGGACCTGTACTCTCACCATGAACTTCAATGCCTCCTGCCCAAGTGTAGCTGTGGAACACGATGTTCCTTCAGTGCCAGTGAACAAAGAATTCAAAGTGCCTTCGAAACCCTCACCCCTAACATCTCTCCCTCCTATAAGGCTTTCACTTACACAGATTCTGATGGGAGCTCAACTTTAAGCCCACAAATACAATTCAGTATTTCCTTTTTCTGAATTAAGTACAGGTTGCAACATGGACTTTCTCCCTGGGGAGGGGCAAAACCTGCATCACAGTATCTGGGGTGAAGCCCCTGCTGGGCTGGCTGACATGCTGGTTCTGCTGCTGTCTCAGAACACAGACAGATGGAACCTCTCCACTCCTGGGAATGTGATGCCCCAATAGTTCTACTATTTGGAGGGTGAGAAGGTTGCTTTCCCTGAAGGACACTCTACAGTTTGATAACTTGCTAGAGATGACATTCACATAATTCCTACCATCCCCATCAGCAGCCAGACATGTGGGTGACCCTTCAGTTCAGTCACTCAGGCGTGTCCAACTCTTTGTGAACCGCAGCACGCCAGGCCTCCCTGTCCATCACCAACTCCCAGAGTTCACTCAGACTCACGTCCATTGAGTCCGTGATGCCATCCAGCCATCTCTTCCTCTGTCGTCCCCTTCTCCTCCTGCCCCCAATCCCTCCCAGAATCAGCGTCTTTTCCAATGAGTCAACTCTTTGTATGAGGTGTCCAAAGTACTTGATTTTCAGCTTTAGCATCATTTCTTCCAAAGAAATCCCAGGGTTGATCTCCTTCAGAATGGACTGGTTGGATCTCCTTGCAGTCCAAAGGACTCTCAAGAGTCTTCTCCAACACCAAAGTTCAAAAGCATCAATTCTTCGCCACACAACCTTCTTCAGAATCCAACTCTCACATCTATACATGACCACAGGGGTTAAAAAAAACAGCCTTGACTAGACGGACCTTAGTCGGCAAAGAAACGTCTCTGTTTTTGAATATGCTATGTAGGTTGGTCATAAACTTTCTTCCAAGGAGTAAGCGTCTTTTAATTTCATGGCTGCAGCCACCATCTGCAGTGATATTGGAGCCCCCCCAAAATAAAATCTGACACTGTTTCCACTGTTTCTCCATCTATTTCCCATGAAGTGATGGGACCGGATGCCATGATCTTCGTTTTCTGAATGTTGAGCTTTAACGTAAATTTTTCACTCTCCTCTTTCACTTTCATCAAGAGGCTTTTTAGCTCCTCTTCACTTTCTGCCATAAGGGTAGTGTCATCTGCATATCTGAGGTTACTGATATTTCTCCCGGCAGTCTTGATTCCAGCTTGTGTTTCTTCCAGTCCAGTGTTTCTCATGATGTACTCTGCATAGAAGTTAAATAAGCAGGGTGACAATATACAGCCTTGACATACTCCTTTTGCTATGTGGAACCAGTCTGTTGTTCCATGTCCAGTTCTAACTGTTGCTTCCTGACCTGCTTACAGATTTCTCAAGAGGCAGGTCAGGTGGTCTGGTATTCCCATCTCTTTCAGAATTGTCCACAGTTTATTGTGATCCACACAGTCAAAGGCTTTGGCATAGTCAATAAAGCAGAAATAGATATTTTTTCTGGAACTCTCGTGCTTTTTCCATGATCCAACGAATTTTGCCAGTTTGATCACTGGTTCCTCTGCCTTTTCTAAAACCAGCTTGAACATTAGAAAGTTCATGGTTCACGTATTGCTGAAGCCTGACTTGGAGAATTTTGAGCATTACCTTAAATAGCATTAAAACCCTAAAATAGTGTTAAGTTGGAATGTTACTTGTGGGCCTTTTCACTTCCGGTTATCACCTTGACCAATCAGCTGGAGGAGTTGAAGATTCGCAACAAAGATAATCATCAAGTCCCTGACTAAGGAGCACCATGATGACAATGGCATTTTACACAAGTACCTCAAATAACTTTCAGAGAGAAGCTGTTGATCCACCCCGGTTTCCTTTCCAGCCCGATGAGCCCAAGACAGCCAAGGAAGGACACTGTTATGCTGCATGAAGGAGGAAGTGGAAGATCCACTTGGCTGAAGATGGATGGATGGACAGATCTGCCCCATTGAACATTAGGAAGAGCTAGCCAACTTCACAGCTACTTCCTGGGGAAACAGGAAACAGCAGAAGTCTAAGCTTGGGATATTTCCATGGGAACTCAGCATCCAGGAGATCTAAGGATGCAGGAGGGACCACTGTCTTCAAATGATCTAAAAATGGGTAGTATCAGCCAAAAAGTCTTTCCAAGTCAGGCAGGGACAGGCCTCTGTCTACCTCCAGCTCCACAGAGTCTGTTTTTGCAGGGGATTCACTGGACACAGAAGCATTAAGGGATCATATGCATGAAGATGTGTTCTCCCTGCCCAGGACGACACCCAGGACCCAGGCGTGAGTCATCCTGGGAGAAATTTCTAACTGTTATTTTGTTGCACAGGCTGGTGCAACCTATGAGCTTATTTAGGGGTAGGAAGAGCTCATTCCCTCTCTAGTGGCAGAATTCCATCTGTGACTGCAAAGCATCTTCTCCCCAGGGCTTCTCTGGGGGTCTTTGGAATGCATCTGTGCCCAAAGATGCACTAGAAATGCTGGAAGATAACCGTTCTTGGCTTCTGGAGGAAGACCACAGCCTGGCTGGTCCTTAGAGGCCTCAGACCGAGAAGAAGCCCTGGGGACCCAGCCTCCAGTAGACGAGATCTCACCTAGAGTTCCAGTATGTCTGTCCTCCCTCCACTCTGGAGTCAGATCCCTTCTTACCCTGGAATAATCTACCCTCTTTATGAGCACATTCTGCCTCTTCCTGTGCTTGGCAACACAGATTCAATGACCTCTTGACCTAAGCAAAGAGGCTCCCTCCTTCTTCATCCCCTGTGAAGACTTGCCAGATGTCCAAGTCACCCTAGCTCTAGCCAGTTACTACTGATGGTGGTGCTTCTAGAGGTAAAGCAGCAGTAGGGTGGAGCAGGTAGGGGGTGGGAGGTTGAGGGTCCACTCCAGGCAAGTAGCACTGCAGAACTTGTCAGAAGGTGGCCCAAAACAAGGGGAAGGAGGAAATGACAACAGAACTAGGGGCCTGGTCTTCTGGCTCTCAGAGGCGTATCTCATTTGCTGGAGAGGTTTCAGGATCACTGAGGGCACTGCATCCTGCATGTGGGGGCTGGGAGTGTCCCCAGGTGGTAGGGAGAGAATAGGAGAACAGAATGATCAAACAGTTAGCTCAATACTCCATTAGGGAACTGTAGATAAAGAAGAAACATTATGGGGTTTTGGGAGACCACAATAAGACTAATGACACTCAACAAAGTGATGGGGAAATTCTGCTACATGTAGGCTTGCTCGATTCATAAAGTAAAGCAAGTTACTTAGCATCAAAGCCAGGTTAAATCAAGCTAACTTGCTTAGCAATAAAACCACACAACAGAAGCATGAGAGATGGCCCAAAACAATACAACAGTGGTGGCATGAGACTTACATCCAGCCTAGTGAGCTCCATAAATTAATAACCCCCAAAACATGCTTTTTGGCTCCTAAGCCATGTTCTTTCCAGAATGTTCCCCCAAACAATAACATAGCAGAAAACAAGACCTACAACCTGCCCCATGGTCATCAAGTTAATGATTCCCCAAAACAGGCTCTGTGCATTAAAAAACGCAATCACTTACAGAAAAGTGACTTTTCAAAATGAAAGACCTGCATTGTACTGAGGCCTAAAAATAGTTTTCCCAAGTAATATGACAGGGAAGTCTAGTATGCTGCAGTCTATGTGTTTGTAGAGAGTCGGATACGACTGAACAACTGAACTGAACTGAACTATGATAGTCCTAGCCTGACCATATAGAGCAGGAAAAGTAAACTTGCCTGCCCTACCTTTGGGAGGCAGTGATGACGGAAACATACTATATGCTCGATAAAAAGGAGATCTTTTCCCCCTCCCCTCTTCCTCTGATTGTGAAAATGTAACTGTGTACTTAGGGAAACACAATGCTTGTGAACCTTCCAAGTGTCCCACTCTAAAAATCACTTCTTTTCTAGCACTTCACTTCTCGCCTTATTTCTTTCTAGTATTAAGTATTAGTCTCGAAGTGGTATCTGACTTTTTGTGACCCCAGGGACTGTAGCCCACCAGGTTCCTCTATCCATGGAATTCTTTAGGCAAAAAAAAACTGGAGTGGGTTGCAATTTCCAACTCCAGGGGCCTTCCCAATTGTACTTGAAGGAGACATCATTAATGTGCAGTAGAGGATACCCCCGGTTAACCTGTTACAGAAAACTGCCTCTTGAGTCTTTAAATTCTATACCAATTCTTAACTCTCCTGGCTGATTGTTTATTTATGTAGGTTTTACAGGTGAATGACCTGAGGCTATTTGTTCCATCATGACACATAAAGGACTGTGGTGCCAGAGCTCTTGGGAGCCCTGGAAACAACACCTAATGCTTTTACAGTGTCTGACTCTATTTCTCTTTGCCTAAAGGAGATGCCAGTGGCTGTCCCCTCTTCCTACTTCCAAAGGCCCATTGAGGGAGCACTTAGACTGGACACATAGATGAGAGAGGCACAGAGAGATGTGGGTGGGGGCAGCCTGGGAGGGGATGTTTCTAATATTTACAGAGTGTCTGGGGTGATCATTTTCAGTGATTGGGACAGACATCTCAAAACTATCATGCTTATCTTCTAATTAGAACCATGTATGAGAGAGGTGACATCCTGACCACTCTGGGTATTCAGGAGCCAGCTTGCCTGCCAATGGACCAGACCCAGTGGCCACAACTGGGACTCTTTTGTCCCTGGTCTCTTCCTGCTGCGGACAACTGGCCAGCGTGCCCCGACTGGTGAGGAACAAGATTTTATTGACCTCTCTCCCCTCCCCTCTCTCTTTCCACTCCTTAATCCCTCCTGTCTTTCCCTGTTTTTCTAGTCTCCCAGTCCTGGATGCAGGAATCTGGTTGAAGGGCCCTCACCCTGAGCTGAGGATTGGAGACTGATCACCTTCTCTTGGCAGAGAACTCGAATTCTGGTTCTGGTGTGGTCTGATTTCTGGTAGGGCCAAATTCCAGTCCTCCCTTCTCCGGAAGCCCAGGGAAATGTCCCATAATGCCTGGGCATCTGTAGGTGGCAAGAGATGTCTGTAAGGCCACCCCTTTCCACCCCCTCACTCCTGCATCTTCCCCCTACTTCTTTCAACCTGACTTCCTTTCCTCCCTTGAAATCTTTGATGTTAATACTTAGATTGTTGTATTTAAGTGCTTCCCTGGTGGTACAGAGGTTAAAGCATCTCCCTGCAATGTGGGAGACCTGGGTTCGATCCCTGGGTTGGCAAGATCTCCTGGAGAAGGAAATAGCAACCCACTTCAGTATTCTTGCCTGGAAAGTCCCATGGACAGAGGAGCTTGGTGGGCTACAGCCCACAGGTTGCAAAGAGTCAGACAAGACTGAGCGACTGCACTATGAGAGAGGTGACATACAACACAAATATAATTAACACTTTTGTTAGGTGACATACAACACAAGTAAAACTAATGCTGTTTTATGTTAGATATAAAAGTTAACAGTAAAACCCTAAGAGTTCTCATCAAAATGAAAATATTTTTTCAATTTAATTTTGTATCCATATTAAATGATGAATGTTCACTAGACTTACTGCAATCATTACTGCAGGATGGATGTTAAGTGGACTTAAGATGCTGAACCCCTTAAACTTACACAGGACTATATGTCAATTCTATTATTATCTCAGTAAGACTGAAAAGAAAAAAAAATCACGATCTTTCAGTTAGGGTGACTGAACAAATGAAAAGCAAGCAAGTCTCAAAAATAATGACAGGCAAACGTGATCTGTACAGTGGAGCAGGGCCACCAGAGTGACCACTCCTGCTGAAACTGCAAAGCCAACCTTCATAACATAAGGCACAATTATGTTATTTTTCCATGGTCATTCCTTATTTTTATAAAGTTATGAACCCTGTTATACTAAATGTTGTAAATGTTTGTTGTTGTTCACTCAGTCCTGTCTGACTCTTTGAGACCCCATAAACCTTAGCACACCAGGATTCCCCGTCCTTCACTGTCTCCCAGTTTGCCCAAATTAATGTCTATTGGACAGTGATGCTATACATCCATTTTTGTCCTCTATCATCCCCTACTCCTCTTGTCTTCCATCTTTCCCAACATCAGAGTACTTTCCAAGGAGTCAGATTTTCACATCAGGTGGCCAAAGTTTTGGAGCTTCATCTTCAACATCATCCCTTCCAGTGAATATTCAGGATTGATTTCCTTTAGAATTGACTGGTTGTAAATGTTTAGAGAAATGAAAATAGTAAAGCTTTTTTTTAGTACTCTGATTTTAAGCATTGAGAACTAAAGTGTTTCATTTCATTGCAAAAAAAGTCAGCAGAGAGTCCTCTCAACTCTGCTTCCTTCCTTCTCAGCATATAACTTTCAGCTGGGGACGAGGATCTTTCCTATGCAGAACCTGGCCAGTTGTTGCCCTACTTCCTAACCCTGGATCTGCTCCCAACGTTTCATTATTTGCACTTTCTGAACTGATACTATCTCCAAGTTTCTTTATCACTACAAAGTGAAGTTATATTTGGTGGCATCATTACCTCTGAGACATCTTCATTTCTTTTGTCACAAACAGGCTCTTTATTCAAGTTTTTCCAGGGGATGGGGAATGAGATCCTGAAGCTGGGTTCTAAATCAACATGACAATACCTTGTATTTGGCAGAATTTAAATCACCAAGTGTTTCACTTTTTCCTCATCTCAGGTTCTTCCTTAAAAACTGAAACATCATCAGCAAGGGCCTCACCATGCTTTTTCTTTCCACAGGCAAGGGCTGAGGCTCAAGAGAGTGTTACAGAGGGGGCCACAGAGAGTGACATGGGAATGATGCCTCTGTCCAGGTCCAGGTCTCCCTAAGCCATCCCTGGGCCAGTCTGGTACAGCAGTGTGCCCAGGTAAGTCTCTGAGGACTGGAATGCCCTAATCTATTTGTGGACAGTGAAAAGCTTAGGGACTACTAGAGCACAGAACAGGAGCCTCCTTCCAGGGACACCATACACCACAGTCTAGGCACTCAGCAGATTTGTGGGTACTTCCAGGTCATCCAGAAGGATGGGGCAACTATGCAATATTCAGGGAGAAATCCAGAAAGGCCTAGATTTACACCTTACCTCAGGTCAACAGCTGTGCTCCAAAGGCTCAGGCTCAGGCCATCTCCCAGGAGGAAACCTTCCAATACTGCCTGCCCTCCAGAGGGGCAAGTAGGCAGGTTCACTGATGGGGTGTCCCCAGCAAGATCTGGGAAGCAGCTTTAGCCTGGGCTCTGATCACACTGTCTGCATTCTTTCCCTGACCTTGCCATGAGTATGAGCACCCCTTGCCTTTTTTTGTGAGGTTTCACAGACAGAGCAGCACTGCAGCATAAGCACTTGCTACCTACAGAGTCTTGCAGTTTGAAATATCACTCTTTGTACTCTTTGCAGAATGCATATATTGGGCATCAGGACTATAGGATGGACGGCTTAGTTTGATCCTCTTGCTGCTTCCAGCTGCACAGGCCTGGGAGACCAAGCAGGCTGTGATGTGTTCTCATATGGAGAACAGAACAACTTTGAAAGGTCCTCAGTAGGGTAAATGGGCCGATGTGCATGTCTCCAGCAATGGTGACTCGTGGAACTTAATGGAGAGCTGTCCTTAGTGTCTCCTTGGCAGACATTAAAACAAGGTTAAGGGAGATCCCTCATGCCAGCAGAGCATGCCCCATTTCTCCTTCTTGCAAAGTGTGGCCAAGCTGCCTTAGATCTGTGCACTGTTCACATCTGTCCAGTAAGGGATGGAGGGTCAACCATCCTCTTCTGCAGTTCAGCAGTGACCGCCCATTGTTGGCTTTCAAGTTTGAGAAAGCTCTCTCCAAACTTGTGCAATAAAACAGTCTGATCTCCCATTGTTGGAATTCAATCAGGAGGAGAAGGGCTTACCTTAACACCAAGGATAAGTGTCTCTTCTGAGTGCTAGTGCCCAGAGAGTGGCAGAAAACAAAAGCACCACTTAGAGAGATGGAGACACAGAGACACCAAACCCTGGTACACACACACAGAAGGATTGCCCAAAACAGGGCTATGCATGAAGCAGAGATAAAGAGACACAGAGAGAGCTCTGTACCCTAAGGGTCTGGTGTCCCTGAACAGTGGAGATCAACTGTAGCAAACAGGGGTATTTCCCTACTCCTATACTGTGAAAATTATAAGACACTGAAGAAAGAAACTGAAGATGACACAAATGGAAAATTATACCTGTTCTTAGATTGGAAGAATCAATATTTTCAAAATGACTATACACCACTCTTATGGCAGAAAGTGAAGAGGAACTAAAAAGCCTCTTGATGAAGGTAAAAGAGGAGAGTGAAAAAGTTGGCTTAAAGCTCAACATTCAGAGAACGAAGATCATGGCAACAGTCCCATGGGAAATAGATGGAGAAACAGTGGAAACAGTGTCAGATTTTATTTTGGGGGGGCTCCAAAATCACTGCAGATGTTGACTGCAGCCATGAAATTAAAAGACGCTTACTCCTTGAAAGAAAAGTTATGACCAACCTAGATAGCATATTCAAAAACAGAGACGTTTCTTTGCCGACTAAGGTCCATCTAATCAAGGCTATGGTTTTTCCTGTGCTCATGTATGGATGTGAGAGTTGGACTGTGAAGAAGGTTGAGCGCCGAAGAATTGATAATTTTGAACTGTGGTGTTGGAGAAGACTCTTGAGAGTCCCTTGCACTGTAAGGAGATCCAACCAGTCCATTCTGAAGGAGATCAGCCCTAGAATTTCTTTGGAAGAAATGATGCTAAAGCTGAAAATCAAGTACTTTGGCCACCTCATGTGAAGAATTGACTCAGTGGAAAAGACGCTGATGCTGGGAGGGATTGGGGGCAGGAGGAGAAGGGGACGACAGAGGATGAGATGGCTGGATGGCATCACGGACTCGATGGATGTGAATCTGAGTGAACTCCGGGAGTTGGTGATGGACGAGGAGGCCTGGTGTGCTGCGATTCATGGGGTCGCAAAGAGTCCGACACGACTGAGCGACTGAACTGAACTGAACTGATAGCATCTGGACAGTAACAGGCTCTCTGTCCCACGGAGAAAAGTATCCAGTCACTTGGCACCCCAGCGAATCTTTTGGATACTTAGGGAGAGCTCCCAGTTATTGACGGTTCCATGAGACACAGTAGTGTACTGTTAGGATTACGGAGCAGGAACCCGTGGTTGGAATTTCCAGAGCCAGGTCAAAGACAGCACCTGGGGCTACCCCAGGCAGATGCAAAACACTCTACCTCTCTGGAATAGAATCTGGCCACGTGGGGGCGCTGGAGCACAGGAAACGTGGAAGAGTCCCTCCAGTCCAGGGGCGTGTCCAAAAGTGTGCCGCCCACTACCCTCTCGGACATTGGTCTAGATTTGGGCCAGCCGCATGTACGTGGCTCACGGGTTAGGGCCCTGCCTGTTCGGATGATCTTTCAGGGCCCTTTCACGCTGTCCTGGGCTTCCCGGCACCCCTTTCTTTGGCCTTAGGCCACCCGCAAACACACCAACTCCTGCCTCCCCAGCATCCCCCTCACTCCCCGCCCCCAAAGAGCCAGTGGGTCCCACAGGTCTACTGCAGCCTGGGCCGCCATTATGCACCACTTGGTGTTCTACTCTATCGCGTCCCTTGGTTTCTGTCCCAGCTCGGGGTCACGGCCAGGGCCAAGAGGAGTGTGAGAGGTGATCAGAGGAAGGCGGGAGCGTCCCAGGACCCCGGACTTTCTTAGTTGTGAGCCCGGATGCTCAGTTGTGAGCCCCTGCCCCAGGGGACGCAAAGGCATGGCTGTGTCACTTACATGTGTGGCCCTGCCCAGACTCTACTCAGCTGTACTTTTGGAGCCTGCCAATTGCCCAGGATTACACTTCCTTCAGGGGACTCCGGCACCCTTCCTGTGCCCTCGCCCCCACTCCTCCTTCTCCTTCTGTTCTTCCCCCTCCTCCTCCTTTTCCTCCTGAACTGAACTGAACAGTTTTGACAATCTTGACTGGGAATCTGGAATGACACATCTTACATCTAAAGGAATCATGAGGATTTCTGAGCAGCCTGTGCATCCTGGCAATGTCCCAGTGGGCACAAAGTAGACACTCTGAGGGTAACAAAACGTGAGAGGCCGGTTCTGGTCTGCAGATTTGATGCCATGCCTCACCTGAGCCCCTGGTGCAGGCGGCCCTTAAGGAAGATGTTGTTGAATCACACAAAGATGCTGGGATTGTTGGCCCCTGGAGGAGAAGAATTCAATCCCGGGCCAAAGATGAGGCTTGACCATGCAAAGCTTTTGTGTAATAAAACATTATTACAGGGACCATTTGTCAGAATAGGTCATACAGTCAGCCGATGTTTGTGCCCGCTGCAGCACTAGGCTGTGCTGCACAGCCTCCATCACCTCCAGAGGGTGGGTCCCTGCCACTGTTACTACTTGGTTAGGAGGAAACTTATGCAGCAGCTATCTGATGTTGTTGGAGTACTGGGTATGCCAGTGGTAGTATGTCCAGATCCTGGGCAATTGGCAGGCTCCAAAGGTACAGCTGAGTAGAGTCTGGGCAGGGCCACACATATAAGTGTCGCAGCCATGCCTTTGATGTGTCCCTTCATGCCTGCGTTTATGGAGGAACAGCACCCAAGACCTCTAATTCAGAAATGACCAGAGACAGTACACCAGAGCAGCCTCAGCAGTTATTGTTGTAAATGTGGATGATCCCAGAATAGAGCTGAGACATGTGAGTCGCACACACACATACACATGTACACATACACACACACACACACTAACCCCTTTGCTTTCAGACAAGGTTTGGCACAAGGACTGCAAGTCTGACCATGCAAGCAGTGACATGCCACTGCACAGGTCTGGAGGAGAACAATAGCTCTCAGAAACAGCCCCTGCTTGGGGAATGCAGACCACCTCAGATGCACAACACCACAAGGGACCCAGAGCCATGATCGTGTCTGATGGTATGGCAGGGCCTGAGGAGATCAGTGGTGGCTTGGCCAGCGGTAGTGCCCAGCACGTTGCAGATGCCTGTTCCAGTGTCCTTCCACCCCAGACTAGGGCTGATGCTCCTGGCTCTTCTTGGCCCAGCATGTGGCCTGAATGGCCCCTTGACCTATAGCGGATTATGAAGTACCCTCATTTTTCCATCATGATCAGCGACCAAGATAAAAACTTTCTTGGCTACATGATTGACTTGAAGGTCAATGAGGGAGACTGAGGATGGGTGGGTATGGGGCCTGGTGGGGATTGGGCGGATCATGTTTTTCATGTTCCTGTGCTGTGAGACTTTGCAAAGGCATCGTGGAAGCTGTTAATGCTTTCCTGGGAGGCAAGCTGAGGCCCCTAGAAGCTTGCAACTTGTTTCTCCTCCGTATCCTGGCAAGTGTTATGTGTGGGGACATCTCAGTCCTGCTGCCAGCTGATCTTTTCCTTTCAGGACAACCCCTACTTCTTGAACACGGTGATCATTACGGAGTATTACTTTGACATCACTGGTAAAACATGGCTCCTGGGGTGATGAGTGTGGATGTGCGAGGGTGTGGACGATCCACCTGAGGGATCTGCCCCAGTCTCCCCTGTCTTTCTGCAGAGTACACGGCACATTGTTCCGCTCCAGTCCACTGGATTTGGGACTTGAACCGGGAGCACCCAGCAGCAGGCTGGACACCAAGAGCCTTAATTTTCTCAACTGATTATCAGGCCACAACTGCCCAGAATCGAACAGCATTGCTGAGGTGGGGTTGCTTTGGGACTGCACACAGTTGCTGATTGATGTTGGAGGTCTTGGCTGCTCATGGGAGGGCTTGGGGCCTGGTCAGCCCCAGGCTGACTTTGCTCGTGTTGCCAGATCATCGATGAGGACGTGTGGGGATGATCCCCTGAAGTAATACCCCAGGGAGGATGGTTTTCCATGAGAGGTAACTGAAAGAAATACATGTGGTGAGGGGCTCTAGAGGTGGGCCCTGAAGGGACAGCCGTGTAGTAGCTGGGACACTGTCCTTTCCCAAAAGGTGAAGCTCGGTCTCATGCAAGCTGGCTGGAGAGCCTGAATTTGGATTATGCATGTAACCAGTGACCTGCTGAGACTGGGTCTTGGGGACTTGGTGTGTTCATGAGTGAAGCAAGTCTCCCTCATATCAGCTGTGGTTGCAGCATGAGAGTCCTAGGTGATACTACTAGAGGCAGGTGAATTAAGTATCTGTGTCAGAGTCATCCTTCCGTGGGTCTTGCCTTCCCCCAGCCTACTGGTGCTCACTGAGTTTGAGATTGCCTGGGCCTTTCACTCCTGCTCCTTACCCTAGGAAGTCCTATCATTGAAAGGGTATCCTCTCTGGGGTCCCACTGTGCCTGTGTGCTGACTTTGGGATATTCTGTGAATTTCCACATCCACCACTCAGTGTCTTACCACCACCACATATGCGCAGAAAATGGCTTCAGGCTTCTTTTGGAAAATACAAAAGAACTCAGGGAGGAGGTGGACAGGGAGCTGCAAGGGCAGGACTTGGTGCCAACTGACGTCATCTCCGACATTGCTGGATCCGTCTTCGGCCCCTGAAACACCTGTGTTCCCTGTTTGCATTTGTGTCTCTATGTTGAGCATGTGTATATATACATGTGTTCTTGGGATGCCTGTGTTTTTGTGTGTGTGTGTGTGTGTGTGTGTGTGTGTGTGTGTGTGTCTGGCCCCGGGCAGAAGCAGAGATGAAGGCGACAGGAGAGGAGGTGCTGAGCAACCAGAAGAAGAGGCAGGAGGCGTCCCCTGTCTGAGGCTGCTTGGTTGCCTAATCCTGCAGTGACCATGTCCAGGATGGGAATGAGAGGATAGCTAGTGATAACTCTGGACCATGGCTCAAGAAATCTTCAACTAGACTAAACACATAACTCACTCACCGTTGATCCTGCATTATTGTGTGTGTTTGGACTGGGAGGAGGGGGTGCATGGTCTGAGGATTCAGCCAGGGCAAATAAGGTGCAGTGGGACTTCAAAACCACTGCCTGTGGAGCCCTAGGTCTGTGGGGACATGGCCTGGCCTGTGGAAATGCTGGACGTGGCTTTGGCAGGACCCGGGATGGTGAGAAGGCTAAGGTCCTGCAGAGAAGAGCAGAGACCCAAAGACGAAAGAGGCACAGATAGCCTGCTGCACTGGAGATTGTCCCACATGTAAGAAGGAGACCCAGGAAGGTCCTGAGCCTGTGTTACCCAGGATCAGCCCATCAGCCAGCACACTGTCTCCATGATGGTGGCCCACACTGACATGATGTGACACAAAATGCAAGGTAGGCTGTTTGTGCAATACCACAGGCACAGTGTGAGCTTGGCATGTTGCCAAGCACTTCCAGCTTCCCTGGCAGTGCAGAAAGGTGGGGAAAACACAAGTGCCTTCCAGGGTGTCCCTGTGAGGGAGGGAACAGGGAAGAAGCAAGGATGGTGGGGTAATTGCATGTCCCAATGGACCTTGGGAGAGTGGGAGACAAGAAAGGCCCTGGGGACAGCTCAGAGCCTGCTGGTTTTCAGGGTCCAGGGGCTAGGCAATAGCTGTCCTGCCAAAGATACCCCATGGCTCATGCTGAAAGTCCTGACATATTCCTTCCTTCCTCTGGGGTCTTTTCCCTGCTGTGGGGGCCAGAGGGGTAAAGGTGTGCATCTGTACATGAGGGAGGATTCTTGTAGTCTCGCTGAAGCAGAATCTCTGATTTTGTCATAGGGGATCTGCACCAGATGACACTGAGAAGGACAGTGCCTTCCAGGGGACCATCTTAGATGTCCCTGGGCCCAACCGGAGACTGGCTTCCTTGGCACATGAGCTGTGTAGGCAGGCAGGGATGCCTGACTTAGGGAGTCCTACCTGGGTCTAAAGAGAGCAACTGAAAGGGAATCTTGGCATTTAGCAAGTACGTGAGGCCTGGGTGATTCAAGACCACTTGGTACATTTGACATAGAAAAGCTGCTTTCTGCCCAAGGGACACATAAGCTATGGGCCCAGAAGGGGCCTATTTCCCAGGGCATGATCTGTTTGGGGACTTCATGTGTCTGGGTAGTGTTAAACAGAAGGGATGATGTGTAGGGATGCCACCTTACCTCTATGGCTTTGGGTTCCATACCTGGTATTGGAAGAGAGCATGTATCCATGTGCAGCTTCTTCAAAACATTGGATCAGACCCAGGCCTGTCACAGACTCTTGGGGCTCTTGGAGGCTTGGGAATTTCTGTCCTTTTCCTGCTACAGGGCGACAGCACTTTGGGGCACAGGTAGACAGGTGCACACAGAAAGCTACACTGATAGGAAGAACAGGGGCCTCACTCAGAATGTTGTGGGCCCCAAGGGGTGCTAGGATAGCAACAGTGGCACAACATTGACAAGGAATGACCTAGATAGGTGCAAACCAAGAAAGTGGTTCTCCAAGTCAGCTGAGTCCAGAGGTCCTTGTTTTTTGGTTCCCTGAAGGAATGCACAGACAATGGATCAGGGCAACGTGACTAGCACTGTGAAGCTGTCCAAGGTGATGGGAGAATGCAGAACACAGGCGCATGTTACTCAGCAGTCCAGTGTGAGCATTTCCCACCCTGCCCACTGCTCTGCAGATCGGTCCCTGTCACAAGCAAATGCCAAGATTTTGTAACCTTTGAGGATAAGTCACAGACTTAGAAGTGTAACCTGACATGATCAACGAGCAAGTAAAAGAAAATAACCAGGACAAAGAAGGTCAGGTGCTTACCAAAATTGATGTTGGAGAAGAAAGCTTGTACATTTGCATATGTGCAAGTTTCCTCAGGGATGTTAGTGTGTACATGCACATGTGTGTGAGTAGGCACATAAGCACCTTCTAGTAGGCTTGTGACTATTAGCTGTCGGAACTGACCTAGCCAGGTGATGGAAGTTGGATGGCGAAAACATGAAGGTCATAGGGAAAGGTATGTAGACTCATCGGGAAAGGTATGTAGAAAGGTATGGCCAGCAGAAGCACTGAAGCCAGGGAATTTATCCTCATTATCACACTGAGCAAGCAAGTCTAAGTGGAATCACAGTGGTTCACCCAGTTTTCCTGGCAGAAAGGAGAGACAGGTGGAAGTGCCTGGGGGCAATCAGTGAGAGTGCAGAGGATCCAAAACACAGAAAAGGCTGTAATCCAGACACAGAAGCTGCTTTGGATGACCCTACAGCCACTTAAACACCCAGCTACAAGGGCCTTCCCATCCTTCTAGAGTGCCAGGCATTTTTTTCACTGACCTTGTCATGAGCATGAGCATGAGAAACCCTTGCCTTTTTTGTGACTTTGCAGAGATGAACCAGCATTGCAGCATAAGCACCTGCTACCTGCAGAGTCTCCTAGATTGAAATATCACTCTTAATACTCTTTGCAGAATACACATATCGGGTATCAGAACTATAGGATAGATGGCTAAGCTGATCCTCTTACTGCTGTCAGCCACACAGGATTGGACAGGCAGGGATGTGTTCTCACATGAAGAACAGAACCACTTTGAAAGGGTCTCGATAGAGTAAATGGCAGACGTGCATGTCTCCAACACTGATAAGTCATGGAACTTAACCCAGATCTGTCCTTAGCATCTCCCTGGCAGGTATTCGAACAAGGTTCAGGGAGTTCCCTCATGCCAGCAGAGCATGCCCAGTTTCCCCCTCTGTGAAAACTGTGGCCAAGCTGCCTCAGGCCTGTGCACCATTCACATCTGTCCAGAGAGTGAGGAAGTGTCACCAGTCCTCTTCTGTGGTTCAGCAGTGACCACCCACTGTTGCCTTTCAAGTATGAAAAAGTACTCTCTGAACGTGTGCACTAAAACAGTCTGATGTCCCATTGGTGCAACTCACTTAGGAGAAGGACCTAACTTTATGCCAAGGATAAGCTTATCTTCTGAGCACTGGTGTCCATAGAGTGGCAGATGGCAATAGCTCCACTTAGACATATGGAGACACACAGACACCAGCCCCTGGTACACATATGGAAGGGTTGCCCAAAACAGTGCTATGCCAGAAGTAGAGATAAAGAGACTCAGAGTGAGCTCTGTAACCTATGGTTCTAGTGTTCCTGAACAGTGGAGGTCAACTGTAGCAAATGGAGGGTATTTTCCCTACTCCCCTAGTATCTGGACAGCAACAGGCTCTCCGTCCAGTGGAGAAAAGTATCCAGCCACTTGGTGCCCCTGCATATCCTTTGGATACTCAGGGAAAGATCACAGTTATTGATGGTCCTGGGGGACACAGGAGTGTACCGTTTGGATTCTGGAACAGGAAAATGTGGCAGTAATTTCCAGAGCCAAGTCAACGACAGCACCTGAGGTAGCTGCAAATGCAAAACCCGTTATCTAACTGGAGCAGAATCTGGCTACTTAGGGGTGCTGGAGCCCAGGAACCTTGGAAGATGCCCTCTGGTCTAGGATTGTTTCCATAAGGGTGCTTCCCACTACCATTTCGGCCATTGGTCTAGATTTGGGCCTGCAGCATGTGTGTGGCTCACAGCCTAGGGCCTTGCCTGTTCAGATTATCTCCCAGGGTCCATTCACCTTATCATGGGCTGTCTGGCACCCCTTTCTTCAGCCTCCGGTGACCCCAAACACACCAGCCCCCACGTCTTGACCATCTCCCTCACTCCACAACCCCAAAGAACTAGTGGGTCCCAAAGGTTTACTGCAGCCTTGGCTGCCATTGAGCACCAGCTGCTGTGCTACTATGTCGAATCCCTTCACATCTGCCCCAGCTCAGGGTCATGGCCAGGGCCAAGAGGAGCAGGAGAGGTGGTCAGAGGAAGGTGGGAGCATCCCGGGACCCTGGCCTTCTTAGTTGTGAGCCTGGGTGCTCAGGGAACAGGGGCCCCACAGCCTGCCATGCTGATTCTGTGTGCACCTGGGATTTGCAGCCACCAGTTGTCATGCCAGGTGAAGAGGCCACCCTTTTCAGGGTGGAGGCAGTGGAGGATGCTGTGGCAGGGATCGAGCAGGAGTTCCAGCTGCTGGCAGAAGGCATCATGAAGGAGATGGAGGTTGTGGCGGATGAGGAGCAGGAACAGTGGCCCTCCCAGGAGGCTGAGGAGAAGACGGTGGATGAGCAGGGCCCAGAAAGAAATGGAGGCCCAAGTGAGCATCTGGAGCTAAATGCCCTGCCAGAACTGGAAGCCCTGCAGGTTTAACTGAGCTCTGAGTAAGAGAAAAACTGCAGGGCCTATGTTCAGTTCAAGTACAAAAACCATCAGAGAACTATCACTTGGCTCAGAGGAGCGCCATCATGCAGAGCATCACTGTATTCTGAGCCAAGGCTGTAGCTTTTCTTATGCTCTTTAGGGTCCCCTGCTCAGGAGGAGGAGGAGGATGGGTAGGAGAAGGAGGAGGGGTAGGAGCAGGAGGAGGGGTGGGGTGAGGGCACAGGAAGTGTGCCGGAGGCCCCTGAAGGAAATGTGGTCCTGGACAATTGGCAGGCTACAAAGGCACACTGGAGTAGAGTCTGGGTAGGGCCACACCTGTAAGTGTCACAGCCATGACTTTGAGTGTCTCCTTCAGGCCTGCATCTGAGGAGGAGCAGCTCTAAGGCCTCTAAGTCAAGAATGATCAGAGACAGTACATCAGAGCAACCTCAGCAGACAGTTATTGTTTTAAATGTGGATGATCCCAGAAATAGCTGAGACATGGGTGTTACACGCACACACACACACACAAATGTGTACACAGACACAAACATATCAACCGCTTTGCTTTCAAACATGGTTTGACCCAAAGACTGCAAATCTGACCATGTAAGCCATGACATGCATACACAGCATACAAAGGTCTGGAGTAGAACAGTAGAGGTAAGAAACAGCCCCTCCTTGGAGAATGCAGACCAACTTAGATACAGAACACCACAAGCAGCCCAGAGCCATGAGAGTGTCTGATGATATCACAGGGCCTGCGGTCATCAGTGTTGGTCAGGCAAGGGGAAGTGCCCAGCATCCTTGCAGATGCCTGTTCCAGTGTCCTTCTTCCACCCCAGACTAGGGCTGACACTACTGGCTTTTCTTTGCCCGGCATGTGGCCTGAATGGCTCCTTGACCTAAAACTGATTGTGAACCACCCTCAAGTTTCCATCATGATAAGGAACCAAGATAAAGACTGCAGCTGGCCCAGAGAGTAGCCTGGATTTGACAGGCCTGCCTGGTTCATGGACTGGCTGAGCTGTTCCCAATACCGAGGTTTGAGGGAGGAATAAGGGATATTTCCAAGTGGTGTATAACAGCAAGGATCTTACATATCTGGGTGACATACAGAGGGTATGAATAGCCTCTGTTTCCACTGTTTCCCCATCTATTTGCCATGAAGTGATGGGACAGGACGCCATGATCTCAATTTTCTGAATGTTGAGCTTTAAGCCAACCATTTCACTCTCCTCATTCACTTTCATCAAGAGGATCTTTTTTAACTTTTCTTCACTTTCTGCCATAAGGGTGGTGTCATCTGCATATCTGAGGTTATTGACATTTATCCCATCAATCTTGATTCCAGCTTGTGCTTCATTCAGCCCAGTATTTTTCATGATATATAAACTGCATAGAAGTTTAATATACCTGTTGACAATATACAGGCTTGATGTACTACTTTTCCTATTTGGAACCAGTCTTTTGTTCAGTTTCCTGTTCTAACTATTGCTTCCTGACCTGCATACAGATTTCTTAAGAGGCAGGTCAAGTGGTCTGTTAATCCCATCTCTTTCTTAATTTTCCAGTTTATTGTTATTTTTTGGGCTCCAAAATCACTGCAGATGGTGACTGTAGCCATGAAATTAAAAGGCACTTACTCCTTGGAAGAAAAGTTATGACCAATCTAGATAGCATATTCAAAAGTAGAGACATTACTTTGCAAAAAAAGGTCCATTTAGTCAAGGCTATGGTTTTTCCAGTGGTCATGTATGGATGCAAGAGTTGGATTGTGAAGAAAGCTGAGCATCAAAGAATTGATGTGTTTGAACTGTGGTATTGGAGAAGACCCTTGAGAGTCCCTTGGACTGTAAGGAGATCCAATCAGTCCATTCTAAAGGAGATCAGCCCTGGAATTTCTTTAGAAAGAATGATGCTAAAGCTGAAACTCCAGTACTTTGGCCACCTCATGTGAAGAATTGAATCATTGGAAGACTCTGATGCTAGATGGGATTGGGAGCAGGGGAAAAAGGGGATGACAGAGGATGAGATGGCTGGATGGCATCACTGACTCGATGAATGCAAGTCTGAGTGAACTCCGGGACTTGGTGATGGACAGGGAGGCCTGGCATGCTGCGATTCATGGGATTACAAAGAGTTGGACACAACTGGCCGACTGAACTGAACTGACTGTGATCCACACAGTCAAAGGCTTTACCAGGTCAATAAGGCAGAGACAGATATTTTTTCTGGAACTTTCTTACTTTTTTGATGATCCTTCAGCAGTTGGTAATTTGATCTCTGGTTTCTCTGCCTTTTGAAAACTAGCGTGAACATCTGGAAGTCATGGTTAATGTATTACAGAAGCCTGGCTTGCAGAATTTTAAGCATTACTTTGCTAGTGTGTGAGATGAATGTAATTGTGTGGTAGTTTGAGAATTTCTGCCATTGCCTTTCCTTTGGAATTGGAATGAAAACTGACATTTTCCAGTTCCCTGGCCACTGCTGAGCTTTCCAAATTTGCTGGCATATTGAGTGCAGCACTTTCATAGCATCATCTCTTAGGATTTGAAATAACTTAATGGGAATTCCATCACCTCCACTAGCTTTGTTCGTAGTGATACTTCCTAAGTCCCATCTCATTCCAGGATGTCTGCCTCTTGGTGAGTCAACATCCTATCATGAATATCTGGGTCATGAAGATCTTTTTTTTTTTTTTTTTTTACCTGTTCTTCTGTGTATTCTTGTCACCTCTTCTTAACATCTTCTGCTTCTCTTAGGTCCCTATGATTTTTATCCTTTACAGTTCACATCTTTACATGAAATATTCCCATGGTATCTCTAATTTTCTTGAAGAGATCTCTAGTCTTTTCCATTCTATTGTTTTCCTCTGTTTCCTTGCACTCATCCCTAAGGGAGTCTTTCTCTTCCCTCCTTGCTATTCTTTGGAACTCTGAATTTAGATGCTAATATATGTCCTTTTCCCCTTTGCTTTTTAATTCCCTTCTTTTCACCATTTTGTAAGGCCTCCTCAGACAGCAATTTTGCTTTTTCACATTTCTTTTTCGAGGGGATGGTCTTGATTACTGTCTCTTGTACAATGTCACAAAACTCCATAGTCCATCATGCGCTGTGTCTATCAGATCTAGTCACTTAAATCTATTTCTCACTTCCACTGTATAATCATCAGGGATTTGATTTAGGTCGTACCTTAATGGTCAAGGAGCAGTGGCTATCACTTTGATGTTAATCCTTAGTAAAAATTTAGTAATGTAGAGGATTTATATTAACTACCTGTTTCTTCCTCTTTATTCTGATAACTGCCTTTGTCATTTAAGTCAAGAAGAATCATCATATACTGGCTAATGCTTATGTCAATATTTTCTAGTGACAGAATCAGGTGGTCTCTTGAAAATTAAATATAATTGTTTTTAAACATTGACACTTTATCTTGAAACACGACTTTAAGAAAGTTGGAATAAGCATGAAGGTGTTCTCAAGCAATATTTGTTAATGATCAACCTATTATTATCAGTAGAGTTAATGAGGGAAAGGGAAGCCACGATTTGATGAATACTCAGCGTGAGAGGTTGCTAAGTCAGCACTTAGGGTGCAATTTGAAATGAGTCACTTTGATATTCAAAGGTAGAGCATGCAGTCATGAAGACTAAGACTGAATTTTTTTTTATCAAATTAGTGGATAAGTTAAATATTCCCAGTAGGAGATAGCTTTTTGTGGTAATAACACTTGTGATTTTGGATTAACAGCTTCACTTTTGTTGAGTTTTACTTGCTGTAACAGTAAAGGGGTAAATACATAAATGTATCTGGAAGAGAATATAGACATTGTTTGAGAGATAGAGTCCTCTCATTTTCATGGAGAAAATTAATATATGTCACCTTGAGACAGCTCTCATTTGTTATAATA
>SJYQ01001223.1:158367-172263 GCA_006410935.1 Redunca redunca
CTTACAGAACTACTTGATAGTTGCCCACTATGATCTCAATGTTTGGAATATGACTTGTGAGACAGAAATCCTTTTGATTTCTGTGTCAAACACATTGCTTGTGTTTCATTAAATTTTGAGTGAAATAATAGCTATCTCTATTTTATTATCAGGTCATGTTTTCTATAAATACCTACAACTTTCTGATTTGTAAAGTTTCAGTCTTCTATTTCCTTGTTGAATTTTTAGTGTGATTATTCTATTAGTGACTTAAAGAGACAGTTTGAACTCATCCACTCCACTTTTCATCCCCACTGGTTTTCTCTTAAAGAATCTGTATGTCTTGATTCTCTAGTGAAATATTTTGGCAATTAAATATATATATATATACACATATTGTTTCTTTTATCCTTTTTATCTATACTACTTTATGTAAAGTCTCTGTTAAGTCCAGCTTCTAGGCTTTCTGAGCTTTGTATTGACTACTTATTTCCTTATATGTGACCAGACAGCTTGTCCTATTTCTTTGTGTGCTTGTGTTTTTGCTGTTGTTGAAAACTAGAAAATGCAGATATAAAATGCTGGTTTGTCCCCACTCCCCTACCATACAGATAGTAACAGGCTGTTTGTCCAATGGAGGAAACCATCCAGTCACTGTGAACCCCTGTGTATTCTTTCAATACTCAGGGAGAGCTCCCAGGGATTGAAGGTAACATGTGACACAAGGGTGTGCTTGGATTGTGGACCGGGAACACGTGGATCAAATTTCCAGAGGCCAATTCAATGACAGCACCTGGGATAGCCCCAGATGCAAAACCCGCAAATTCCATGTAACAGAGCCAGGACACATGGGGGCGCTGGAGCCCAGGAACCCCGAAAGATGTCCACTGGTCTAGGGGCGTGTCCACAAGGGTGCCGCCTACTACTCCCTCTACCATTGGTCTAGATTTGGCCCAGCAGCCTGAGCATGGCTCACAGCCTAGGGATCCCGATGTTTAGGTTGATCTCCCAGGGCCCATGCACCTTGTCCTGGGCTGTGCGGCACCACTTACTTTCAACCTCAGGCCACCCCTACACACCATTCCTTGACTCTTGACCATCCCCCTCACTCTCCACCCCCAAAGAGCTAGTGGGCCCCATAGGTTTACTACATGCAGGCCCGCAACTGTGTACCACTTGCTGTCTATTTTGTTGGGTCCCTTCACATCTGCCCCAGTTTGGGGTCACAGTCTGGGCCAAAAAAGAGTATGAGAGGTGGCCAGAGGAAGGCGGGAGCATCTTGGGATTCTGGACCATCTTAGTTGTGAGCTCAGGTGCTCAGGAGACAGGAGCCACAGGTCCTGCAATCATGATTCTGTGTGCAGCTTGGATGTTGCAGTACGAGTTGGCACACTAGCTAAAGAGGCCACCAGCTTCAGGGTTGAGGTGTTGGACAATGGTGGTGCCCTAGTGGATAGTTAATTGGTGGGGATCGGGCAGGAGTTCCAGCTGCTGCCTGAGGACATCATGGAAGAGGTGGATTGTGGTGGATTAGGAGCAGGAACAGGGGTCCTCCCAGGAGCTGGAGGACAAAAGGGTGAAGGAGCATGGCAAGGACAGGCCGAGGCCTGAGTGAGTGGTCAGTGCTAGAATGGTGCAGGCACTGGCTGGCCTACAGATGGAACTGAGCTCTGAGCATGAGAAAAACCTTAGGGCCTAGGTACTTTTCATGTGCAAGAAAAATGAGAAGAGAAAGCGTTACATGACTCGGAGAAGTGTCATTATCTAGGGCATCCCTGGCTTCTGTGCCAAAGCTGTATCCTTTCCACTGTTCCTTGGGGCCCGCTGCTCAGGAGCAGGAGGGGCAGGAGCAAGAGGAGGAGAAGGCATGGGGGCAAGGGCACATGTGTCCCGGAGGCCCCTGAAGGAAGTGTAGTCCTGGGCAATTGGTAGGCTCCAAAGGCACAAAGAGTAGAGTCTGTGCAAGGCCACACCTGTAAGTGTTGCAGCCATGACTTTGGTTGTCTCTTGCAGGCCTGCATCTGAGAAGGAACAGCACCTGAGGCCTCTAGGTCAGGAATGACCAGGGACAGTACACCAGAGCAGCTTCTGCTGACAGTTATTGTTGTAAATGTGGATGATCCCGGGAAACAGCTGAACCATGGGAGTCACACACACACGCACATACACACATAGAGACTGCCCCCTTGCTTCCAGACACGGTTTTTCACAAGGACTGCAATTCCTGGCCATTTAAGCAGTGACATGCCACTACCCAGCTCATAGGTCAAGAGGAAGACAGTAGCAGTCAAAAACAGCCCCTGCTTGGGGAATGCAGACCACCTCAGATGCACAACACCACAAGGAACCCAGAGTCATGAGCATGTCTGATGGTATGGAAGTGCTTGAGGACATCAGTTGTGGCTGGGTAAGTGTCAGTGCCCAGCATCTTTGCAGATGCCTGTTTCCGTATCTTTCTTCCACCCCAGACTAGGGCAGATGATCCTGGATATTCTTGGCCTGGCATGTGACTTGAATGGCTTCATGACCTAAAGCAGATTATGAACCATCCTCTAGTGTCCATGATCAGCGACCAAGATGAAGACTTTCTTAGCTACATGATCGAAAAGGTCAGTAAGGGAGATTGAGGTTGGGTCAGGTAGGGGACCTGGCAAGCAGTTGGGGGATCATGTTAGTCATGGTTCTGTTATGTGACACTTTGGAGGCATCTTAGAAGCCATTAATGCCTGCCTAGGAGGCAAGCTGAGACCCTTAGACACTTGTATCTTTCCCTTCTCCCTATTCTGGCAGGTGCAGGTGCAGAGCCATTTACAGTCCCACTGCAAACTATTTTTTTCCTTTCAGGACAATGCCTACTTCTTGAACATGATGATCATTAAGGAGTGTTACCTTGATATCACAGGTAAAATGTGGCTTCAGGGGTGTTGAGTGTGGGTGTGCAAGGGGGTGGATGATCCACCTGCAGTATCTGCCCCTGTCTCCCTGGTCTTTCTACAGGTTATAGGGCACATTGTTGCACTCCAGTTCACTGGCTCTGGGACTTTGAATAGCGAGCACCCAGCCACAGGCTGGGTGCCAGGATCCTTAACTTATCAACTGGTTGTCAGGCCACAACTGCCCAGAATTGAACAGGCTTGCTGAGGTGTGGTTGCTTTGGGCCTGCACACAGTTGGCGATTGATGTTGGAGTTCATGGCTGTGTGTGCGTGCACACACACACACACACACACACCTCTATTCCCTGTTTGCGTTTGCGTTCCCCTGCCGAGCATGTGTGTATATATAAGCTTGTGCTTGTGTCACCTGTGTTTATGTGTGTGTTTGTGTGTGTGTGTCCGGCCCAAGGCAGACACAGAGATGACGGTGACAGTATTGGAGGTGCCAAGCAACCAGAAAAAGAGGCACAAGTCTTCCCCTGCCTGAGGGTGATTGGACGACATATATCCAAAGTGACCCTATCCAAGATGGGAGTGAGCAAAGGATGGCCATTGATAACTCTGGACCGTGCTTCCAGAAATCTGCAATAAGACCAAATACAAAACATACTTACCATTTCTACCGTGTTTGTGTGTGTGTTTGGACTGTGAAGAGGACATGCATGGTCTAAGAATTCACCCAGAGCAAATCAGGTGGGGTGAGGCTTTGAAGCCACTGCATGTGGAGCCCTCAGTCTGTGGGAACGTGTAAATAGTGGATGTGGCCCCAGCAGACCTGTGATGGTGAGGAGGCTAAGATGCTCAAGAGAAAGGCAGAGACCTGAAGGAGGAAGAGGCACAGAGAGCCTACTGCACTGGAGACTTGTTCCATACATGTGACTAGGCCACCTGGGAAGATCCTGGGCCAATGCTGCCTAGGATCAGCCCGTGAGCCAGCATGTTCTCTCCCCGAGGGTGGCAGACACTGGCATGATGTGACACAAAATGCATGACGTGCTAAGGTAGGCTTTCTGTGCAAAACCCCAGGATTCCTAACACAGGTTGTGAGCATGACATGCCTCCAGGCCCTTCCTGCCTACCTGGCAGTGCAGAAAGGTAATGAAAGCATCAGTGTTGTGTATATGTTTTGCCTCTCTTTTGGAGTATGCATCTTAGGGAGCTAACATGGGGGAAGCAAGAATGTGGGCTGTTACGGGGGCAGTACGCCTGGGGGTCAGTTCAGAGCCTGCTGGTATTCATTTCATGGACTTGATAATAGTGGTCCTTCTGAAGATGCCCCGTTGCTCAGTCAGATAGTCCTGACGTCAATTCTTTGCTTTCTCTGGAGTCTCGTCTTTGGCAGTGTGTATTACTCGAGTGATTCATGAGTTGATCAACACGAAGGCCAAGAAGCAGGGACTTTCAGTGCATAGCCCCTTTCTACTAGTATATATTTCTACTTACAAAAAATGAAGCATTAAGTAAATCGGTAGCAGTAGCCACAGTTCAAGTGCTAAACAGACACATGAGACTTAAGGGCTACAGTGCTGAGCAACAGAACTATTTATGCAGACAGACTCACAACGCTGTGTTAGATGATATGGACCTATGAGTGGAGAAAAGAGAATACAGTTTCTAGGCAACCTTCAAACACTAGGATAATGGAAACTGGATAAATGTTAGTGTCTTCAGTGATGCAGAGCAACAGTGATGTAAAAGTGCCTATCCTGGAGAAACTTCTCCATTTAAACTCGACAACTAGCACTGCCATTCAGGAAGATACCAGAGGTAGAGAAAATCTGCTACTTACCTCCAAGGCTTTGCTGGGAACGAAATAACATATTGAAGAACTGAGGTCACCCAGCAGATTAATAGCATTGTCACAGAGAGTCAAGGACATAAACAGTGTCTGGCTTGCAGCTGGCCCAGACAGTAGCTTGGATTTTGACAGGCCTGCCTGGTTCATGGACTTGCAGAGCTATTCCAAATACCCAGGTTTGAGTGGTGGAATAAGGGATGTTTCCATTATTCCACATTATTGACTAAATGGATGTTTCCATTATTCCCATTCCAAGGGATGTGTAAGAACAAGGGTCTTACATATCTGGGTGACATACAGAGGGTATGAGTAGCTACCTTGAAACACCCAAGTTGGTACCAGAGGCTAAGGAAGAGATATGCTGGCAGCTGAAAACACTCGATTCTTCAGCTAACTGGACAGTGTGCCTGGTGTGTTCGACAATGTTTATGTAACCACTGTTGGTACTCTCACTGTCCATCAATGAGATAAAACCATTAAAGTCTTCCCAGTCTGCTGATATTCAAGGGAAAAACAGGAAGACTCAGAGATGAGGGAAGCAGGGTCCAACACAAAAGGACTTTCCTTTGCCAGTCAATAATGTCTTCATAAGTGTACAAGACCTCTTAAGGCCATGAAACCTCATGTAAGCAGAGCTTAAGATGAGGCTCCTGCACAGCAAAAAAGCATGGTTATAAACCATCTGAGTACAAGTAAGATAGAAGTGGACCAAGATATAAGACAAAGAGAANAATGGGAAAAAAAAAAAAAAAAAGTATCGTATCGTGTGCACTACTACTTGCAACATTTATAGGTATTAACTACATCTTTTTATTCTTCCAAACAACTCTTCATCTGTTCATTCAAGAGATGAAAGAAAGAATATTCACACTAGAAAGGTTCAGAATTAAAACCCATAGTCTAGACCCAGAGTCTCCCACCTTGCAAACTGTTATTGCAAGATACTTGTGGGAAGGGAAGGGAAGATAGTAGAACTTGAATCAGATTTAATTCAAAAGGTAAGGATAGGTATGTTCTGCATCCAACCTACAAATGTCTCTTTTTCTCTGCAAGCAGAGGACAGGAGGAAAATGGTGCAGAACAACTGGATTTAATCTTACCTGATAACCCTGGATTTGAGAGAATTTCCATACAGTGTGGAGCCTTTCAAGGCTCCATTATATGGATTAATATGCTAACCTGATTCTTCCAAAGACAACTGAGTTTGGGCCTTTGCAGAAGGAAGGATATGACACACTTGGATTTATGCCTCTTTATTAAGAATTCCAACGCTAAACACAGAAAACAGCAACAAGAAGTTCTCAAAAGGAGGTAAAGCTCAGCTTTTGCCAGAAAGTTGAGTTGACTGAAAACATCGAAAAGGAACAGAAAGAAATTAGTGAATGCTGTATAATGCATTGAGAATCTCTACATCTTCACCATCCTCATCATTGAAGAATAGCTCAAGCACCAATGCTTGCACGTGGTATCCCAGCTTTTGTTTTGATACTTGACTCACAATGTCTGTTATCCTAGTATGAGGAATAACAGGGTCAGGTAAGTAGAAAAAGAGGAAAGGATATAAAGGGGCAAATAAGTAAACGTGAGTTGCATAGATAGCTAATGTTTCCTAGCTGAGACATGACCTCTTTCTTTGCCCAATGAGCCCAACTCACGACTGATCCATCCATTCGTTCAGCTTGCTGGGTGGCATGAAAAAGGAGTAGAGCATAGATATACCTTGGGATAGTATTATAACTTCCAATTTGTGCTGTCTGAAGATAGTAGAAAGGAGGGGCAACTGTGTCACTAGGATGGACAATACCAGGGACTGGGACAAGCAATACCCATGAAGTAAGTGAAGAAAGGGACTAACTTTAAAGTGGTCAGGGAAGTGCTTGAGAGTCATCTCTTTACCATCTGGCTACAGCCCCTGGAGCTCAAAGCTATCCCAAAGTGTCCACTCTTTGTTATAAAGCTGTAGGATAAAGCACAGGTGAGTAAATAAGGGGACAAGGCCAGGTTAGACTCTCTTTAAATAAAAAAAAATTATGACAGTGTCATTTCCACAGTTCACAGGCTCAAACAATGAACACAGGGTATACAAAATTAAACTTCCAGAATGGTGAAAACCAGAGCCAGTTTTCCAAGAGTAACATAAATATACCGCCTACTCATATACATGCAAAGTATCACTCACTGATGTGTAATACCAAAGGTTTCCACAAAAACAAGACTTTATCTGTTGATGGGGTGGGGCAAGGCGCCCAGAGAAGCAGAAAAAGGGCAGGGCCAAATTGATGAAGCTATTCTTATAGGACTCAAGCTGTTGGTGTCCCTTTACCACTTTGTTCAGCTCCAGACATACAAGGTCAACTATAGCTGCTGTGGTTGTAGCAGTGGCTGGGATGATCTTCCTTGCAATCAGCTTGCTCTATGACACAGACTGTGATAAGCAAAGGTGGTTGTTAAGAGACCTTGAGGGCCAACTGAAAAGGTCTTATGTGGCAGATTCAAATTTGGAAAGGGTCCAAAGTTAGATCCAAATTTTTGTTACCTTATGCCAGTCTGCAGGGGGAATGTTATACTTCTCTGCCTGGAGGTTGGATGCAGCCACAATGAAATCCATGTGAAAGTTGGTGTCATCCTATTGCTGAGTGGAGATAGAGGAAGAATAGAGGGTGCAGATTACAAACCAAAGGTTTTCTAGATAGTACTGACTGACATCTATTCTCCTTCATTACCTGCCAGTCCAGCCAAGTATGTCCCAGATGGCAAAATAACTGGGTACTATGGTAGGTGTGTAAACCCCACAAAAGCTAAAGATGGTTCAGCCAATCCTTCTATTTTGCTTAGGGTAACCCCCTCCTAAGCACCTTCTCAAAGTTGATGGGGTACATCTTTAACCCAGAAAGGCTCTGTGGTTTGGGCAGCATAGCCATAAGCTCCTGTAGGTGGTTATCATCTGCAGAGAGGAGATAGTACATGTCAGTCCCCAGATACACATTAGATTCCAGGCCCGGGTATGAGGTGAAAGCAGGAGCCCATAGTAAGGCAGACATATTCACAGAGATAAAGGATTTAAAATGGAGAGACATCATGGGAAAGAGTAAAATTAAGAGAGAAATTTAAGGCAGAAACACCCCAAAGAAAAGAGTAGACTGGTGTGTGGGACATGAAAAGGAGTATATCTAGAGACACTGAGGAAAAGACTGAGACACTGAGGGAAAAGTCTGAGACACTAAGAAAGGTTTAGACAGTGATACTATTTCTAACAAAGATGGAAACAACCCAAGTTGCTCACTAATTAATAAATGCATTANATGCATTAAAAAAAAACAAAAAACAAACAAACAAAAAAAAACAAAACAAAACATGGTTTATCCATTCAGTGAAACTTTAAGCCTCCTTAAAAAGGAACGTTTGAAACCCTGGCAGTTTAACAGCATAAATGGTCTCAGAACTACATACTTAGCCAAAGATAGAAAGACAAATATTGCATAAGGTACCTAAAAATAAAAATCATAGAGATGGAATATATAGTATTGTCTGCCAGAGGCAGAAAGGAAGGGTACTGGGGTGTTACTGTTTGATGGGTATAGGATTTAAGATTTACAAGTTAAATTCTAGAAATTTCCTGTATGATGTACTTAAGCATATTTTAAAAACTGATTACAATGGTAGACCTCGTGATTTTTACCAAAACTTTAAACAAGCAAAAGATTTACCAAAATCTTAAACAAACAAACAAATACAGGATATCAATGAGAACATCAATATAAGACATCTTAAAGAAGAAAGACAGAGACAAGTTGTAAGACACAAGGGTAAACAAGAGACCAGGGATAAAAGATACAGAAAGGGATATTGCGGGGAAATGCACCAATAGGAAAGAAAAGAGTAGTGAAATGGGATAAACAGGACATATCTGAGAAGGGAGGAGATGAAAAACAGTGAAGATTTTAAAAATGTATAGGAAAGAAGACAGTAGAACGTACCTGAAGGGGAGACAGGCAGGGAGATGCCTAAAGAGAAATATACAAAGAGGCATCTGAGAGAGTAACTATTTCAGACTAAAAATGAAAGAGATATAAGAGGAGAGGAGAGATATACCAAAGAAAAAATTGAGGGATACATACAAAGAAATGTAGCCAGGGATTTATAGAACATGTGAAAGATAGGGGAGATCTGGAATTTTGAGTTTCAGGACAGTTACACAAGGAGAGATGAAGAGTATCTTGAGAGATACATGAGGAAAGATATACACACAGATTAATAACCAGTAAAAGATACATATCAAAGAGAAGTGGATTTCTTCTCTGTCAAGATAAGCCAGGGAAGAAATCAAGCAGAGAGACTGCTGGTAGAAATCATATCCATTTCTACCTCAGACCACAAAAAGAAGTATAGGAGAATAGAACAAAACAAAGAAAAAACATACAAAGAAAAGACAACCTGGTCTACCTGAGAGAAGGAGAAGAAAGCAGTAGTGAACGATAGAATTTGTCTCAGCCAAATGTTACTGCAAACTAAAGAAGCAAGGAAAAAGGGGCAGTGGATAAATCTCAGACAGGAGATTTCAGAGCAGAGCCAGGGGTAAAACATGAGTGCACAGGAGGCTTGCATGGACATAGGTCACAGTAGAGAGGTGGCTCCAGCCCAACTAACGTGCTCTCACCAAAGGAGGAAATGGTTTGCAGCTCCTCATCAGAAACTTGTTTTCTGACACCAGATTTTGGGATGAACTCAGAGCTGCGTGGACTGAATGAGTATGGTGAAAGCACTCTGGTCCTGATAGCCCATATACCCATAGGTCTGGGCAAAGAGGTTGGCAGCAGCTATCACATAGTCCAGATGCAGGGGCTAAAAGAAGTCAAGGTAAGGAGGGGTAAGAACATCAGTACTCCCCTATGGAGGCACAGCCTCCTTACCACCCATTCAATGACTTTCTACCCAACTGCAGGAGACTTAGGAGAGTAGATTTCCATTGTTGACATCAAAGATGAGTGGGTTTGGGCAGTGTTTAAGTCCTGACCAGGAAGGGGCTCCTGAACCTGTAAGCTAGAAAACAGAAAGATTTAGGGGAGCAAAACTTGGCACAAGAAGTCTCTGATAACCACGACTCCTCATTTTCAGTCCTGGGAGACCCAACTCACTACACTTTGACCCTCGGTTTCTGCCAGATATAGAGATATTGATGAAATTTTTATGGACTGTCAGCCACTTTGGTCTTGTTGCTCAGACGCTAAGAAATACCTGAAACAAATACCTGTTTGACACTTGACCCCTTATCTGTCAAATGGAAATGAAAGCTGTAACTTTCAGTGGACATTTGTAAAGCATTTACCTCTGGTATGTCCTTGTGACATTCAAAATAAGTTTAAAATACATACCAGTGTGCTTATTATTTGATATTAACTCCTTGAGTTGTAGATATTAGTGATAAAAAAAATTTTGAAATGAGAATACAAAAGACAAGATGTACCTGAAGGTCACAAAAGTGTGGCAGAGCTGGCATTTGAATCTGGATCTCCACCAACAGGATGCTTCACATAAATTTGCCTGGGACTGTATTTATTTATCTCTAATTCTCTAATTTGTTTCACTTCCAACTTTGTGACCCTATGGAGTGCAGCACACCAGGCTCTTCTGTCTATGAGAGTTTCCATGGCATGAGATCCCCTTCTCCAGGGGATCTCCCTGACCAAGGGATTGAACCCAGGTCACCTACACTTCAGGCAGATTCTTTACCACTGAGCCACCAGGGAAATTCACCAGGCACTTTACAAACAAATTAACATGCTAACTTAATAAAGAGCAATTAACCTTCACAAAACTCTCATGAAATTTGGTCATCACTATTCCTAATTCCATGATGAGTATACTGAGGTGAAGAGAGGAACTGCATAACTTGTTCCAAGAGAACACAGCTAGATTCTATGCTGTTAACTCTGAATTTTTTCTTCTACAGTTTCTGGTACGGACCTACCAGAAGCAGAAGATATTAAGAAGATGTGGCAAGAATACACGGAAGAGATCTTCACGACCCAGACAATC
Organism: Redunca redunca; assembly: GCA_006410935.1. Lineage (NCBI taxonomy): Eukaryota > Metazoa > Chordata > Mammalia > Artiodactyla > Bovidae > Redunca > Redunca redunca. Next base: position 169,116 of record SJYQ01001223.1, read on the forward strand.
ATGATGATGTGATCCCTAATCTAGAGCCAGACATCTTGGAATGTGAAGTCAAATGGGCCTTAGAAAGCATCACTACGAACAAAGCTAGTGGAGGTGATAGAATTCCAGTTGAGCTGTTTCAAATCCTGAAAGATGATGCTGTGAAAGTGCTGCNTGCAGATGGTGACTGCAGCCATGAAATTAAAAGACGCTTACTCCTTGGAAGAAAAGTTATGACCAACCTAGATAGTATATTCAAAAGCAGAGACATTACTTTGCCGACGAAAGTCCGTCTAGTCAAGGCTATAATTTTTCCTGTGGTCATGTATGGATGTGAGAGTTAGACTGTGAAGAAGGATGAGCGTCAAAGAATTGATGCATTTGAACTGTGGTTTTGGAGAAGACTCTTGAGAGTTTCTTGGACTGCAAGGAGATACAACCAGTCCATTCTGAAGGAGATCAACCCTGGGATTTCTTTGGAAGCAATGATGCTGAAGCTGAAACTCCAGTACTTTGGACACCTCATACAAAGAGTTGACTCATTGGAAAAGACTCTGATGCTGGGAGGGATTGGGGGCAGGANGGGGGCAGGAAGAGAAGGGGACGACCCAGGATGAGATGGCTGGATGGTATCATGGACACGATGGACGTGAGTCTGAGTGAACTCCAGGAGATGGTGATGGACAGGGAGGCCTGGCGTGCTGCAATTCATGGGGTCACAAAGAGTCGGACACAACTGAACAACTGAACTGAACTGAACTGAACAGTTTTGACAGTCTTGACTGGGAATCTGGAATGACACATCTTACATCTAAAGGAAATTGATACCAAGCATCTCAGGGCTACAGGAAACAGTAACTGGGGATTAGAGGAGAACAGTGGCAGTCTTTGACCTCAAAAATCATTTGCTTATTTGTTTTAAGAGCTCTCAAAGCTTTGCTGAGCTTGCCACAAGTGGTTTAACTGGAGTGAATCATGTCAAAAGCATGGCGGAAGTCAACGCAACAGTGTAAAGCAACTACCCTCCATTTAAAAATAAACAAAAAATCAATTTAACCATGCTGGGGAAGACTGTTCCCAGTAGACCTCTTCTGACAAATGGTCCCTGCCACTGTGTTACTACCTGGTTAGGAGGAAAGTTATGCAGCAGCTATCTGATGTTGTTGGAGTACTGGGTATGCCAGTGGTAGTATGTCCAGGTCATACAGTCAGCCCATGATTGTGGCCGCTGAGCACTAAGCTGTGCTGCATAGCCTCCAGCACCTCCAGAGGTTGGGTGCCTGCCAGGCACAGCGTTCATTCCACAAACTTGGTGTCTTTATCAAGAATCAGGGGGGGGAATCAATGCAGAATTACAAAGTGATCTTAGGAGTAAGCTTATGTCTGTGGAAAGTCAGTCCTGTCTTCCAAAAGCATAAGTCCCAAGCAACCATTAATTTATTCAGAAAGTAAACCAGAGAATTCCCTGGTCACCACTAACTGTGCTTCTACCACAGGGGGTATGGTTTCAATCCCTGGCTGTGGAACTAAATGTCCACACACCACTGGTGTGATTATTGATTATTGGTGTTTTCCCCAAACCCCTGGGGGGGAAAAAAAAAAAAAAGTACAGTAGGTCCTAACTATTAAATGGTTTCAGAGTACCTTGACTGACAGAACAGAGGCAAGGTGAGCAGGCATTTGTACCAAAGTACTCACATAAGGTATTGGTTGGCATTTTCTGCTGGCTTCTTGCAAATACCTTCAAACTTATCCCAAGACCACTGCAAACAGAGCAGAAGACATTACATGAGTTACAGAAAACAAAGTTAAGTTTTCTTCAGGCATTAGAGAGACCATCAGGGAAATATAGGAAACAGGAAGAGTATGTCTGCTATGGGAAAACAGAGGAATGAAGCCCTACCAATGAGACTCCTCAAATTTTTGAAGCCCCCACCATTCCATTTAAAAATCAATGATGTTAGTCTGGGCAGAGATTACTGTGAAGCCTAAGTTTGTGGAAATCTTCTTCTGAGGTTGTACATGCTAACCTAGGTATGTCATGCCTCAATTACAGAAAAAGTTNAAAAAGTTCATATGAAGAATAAAACATGAATGATCTCTCCACAGTGATCTGAGAACTAGGCAGAAAATAATAATAGCACTTTGTCCCCTGAGATAAATAAATACAGTCCCAGGCAAATTTATGTGAAGCATCCTGTTGGTGGAGATCCAGATTCAAATGCCAGCTCTGCCACACTTTTGTGACCTTCAGGTACATCTTGTCTTTTGTATTCTCATTTCAAAATTTTATGTCACTAATACCTACTACTCAAGGAGTTAATGTTAAATAATAAGCACACTGGTATGTATTTTAAACTTATTTTGAATGTACCAGATGTAAATGCTTTACAAATGTCCACTGAGAGTTACAGCTTTCATTTCCATTTGACAGAAAAGGGGTCAAGTGTCAAATAGGTATTTGTTTCAAAAGTCCTTTAATTTGCCTCTCTGTATGTCAGTAGAAAGAAACAGAGTAATGGAACCATAATCTTGCAAAGGTTTTACATAATGAGAGAAACATACACACACAACAACACATCTTACTACCTCTCCCTCTGTCCCTGACAATAAATATATACATACACACACAAACGTGGGAGGCGTGGACAGGCAGAGAAAGACACTGTGTACTGAATCCCTAAGTATAAATTCATCCTGAAAAGAAAAGTGAGATCCAACAGTTTCTTCTCATTTTCTTACTATTCCCATATTTTCTAAACATACTCAAAACTGCATTAAGAAATATTTTGATAAAATAAAGAAATATTTTGATAAAATGATGGTTATTTGGGGAACAAAAAGGAGACAGGAATTAGGGGTAGGTTCTGAGTGCCAGCTAACTGGAGGCTTTTATGTTGTCAGTTTAGATGAAGGATCAGTTCAGTTCAGTTCAGTAGCTCAGTCGTGTCCAACCCTTTTCGACCGCATGAATTACAGCACGCCAGGCCTCCCTGTCCATCACCAACTCCCAGATTTCACTCAGATTCACGTCCATCGAGTCAGTGATGCCATCTAGCCATCTCATCCTCTGTCGTCTGTGATATGTATTCTGACAAGCTGCTAAATGTATTTTGGACAAAATCAGAAAGTTATACTCAAAGCTATGTACTCAGTGTTAGAGAGGGGT
>SJYQ01001223.1:179227-202898 GCA_006410935.1 Redunca redunca
CAACTATGGTTTTTTCAAAATTAGGCATTCTGAAATAAAGACAATTTCAAACATCAAAATTCAACAAGAGTCACCACTAAAGTACAACATATAATAGAGTTTGGGCAGAAGCAAAATGGTACTGGATGCACATCTAAATGTAGAGAACATGGAACTGTGAAACCCAAACAAATAATTTTAATTTAAGAATTATAAAATAAAAAAGCTCTTCTAGCTTTTTAATGCTTGAAGAAGTTTATGACACACATGAAATGGCAAATATTTTGTTGTGTGTGTGCAGTGATGAAGTATTACTTGGAAAGGCAAATTAAGAATTTACTTTTATGCAGTCTAAAGATTGAAGGAAAAATCAGAGAGGTGTAGCCAATGAACCAGATGGAATCAACTACTAGCAGTATTAATCTTTCTGCTTCTAGGTTCAGTTCACAGCTGTCAACTAAGGCTACTTATATACATGTCTTATAAATCCCAGGTGAGAAATTAGAGAGTTATCTCCTCTTGGCCTGTGGTTCAATTCAGTATACATACATATGACCACAGAGACAATTCTCCCTTTACTCTAGGTAATAATTTCTTGATCCCCAGCTTAGCAAACCCAGGACTTTGATCTTTAGTGGAAATACGCCACTGAATTCATTCATGCCCTGAACTTCTGTAAAGGAGACAAAGTCACCACTCTCAAATCCATGTCAGGATTCATCCAGGCAATTGACAACACTAGGGTTGCTCTTGTTGGAAAAGAAGTAAAGAAAGTCTCACATGTAGAATCAGGGTACCAGGAGCATAGACAAGGACTAAGATTACAAACATGTCTGCCTGAGGCCAGACTCCATACCTTGGTAACCTTAGAGATGATTACAGTGACAGGCTGTTCCCCATTGGAATCAGTGAGGATCATTTCCTCTCCAAAGTCACAGAACAACTGCCTGTAAAAGAGGAAAACAGGAATGAGACCAGGAGCTCGGGTACTCAGGCACCATGCTGGTAATAAGACAGTGCTTACACAGTTGTATTCATGCCTTTCCTAAGAGAATCATTAGGACCCTTAGAGCCAGGGGGGTTTGGCCTGGGCTAGGAAGGATTTAGGGATAAAGGGAGAAGTTTGCACTTACTCAAAAAGACCTCAAGTGTCTTCTACCACCAGCTTGATTCCATGTCTGTGACAGAACTCACCCACCTTCAGCTCATCCTCCAAGGAAAAGTTGGTAAAGACCACCACCTGTAACAAGAAAGAAGCTCACTGCAGAAAGGATTGGCTCTGGAGTGAAGGGGACTAAGAAAATAAAAGAGAAAGACAAGTCAGGAACTGACAGAAAGTCAGGGTGCACCCTTCCTGGTTCTATATTTTCTACAAATATAAAGTATTTGTATCACACTCAGTGATGCTTAAAACTCAAGTTATATATGAATTCCCAGACTCTGACAAGAAAATAAAGAGATATTAACAGGACAGAATCTGAAGTCCAACTAATTCACTTATTTTAAAAATAAACACCCACTCCTACCTGCCTACAACTCTGTAAGCCCTTTAACATACTTTGTAAAAGTTGGCATTTAACCCCAAATCCTACACTTTCATTTGTATCCATTTTCAAACTAAACAAAACAGGACAAAGCTAACCCTGCTCTGTGATAATTTGGAAAGAATCTTTGTCCAAATGCTCTTCTCTTTTAACCAGGGCAAGTGCCTACCACAAAACAAGAGTTCCAGTGTCCAAGTTCTCTAGGAAGTTCCAGGCAGTGTTTCAATACCCACCAGGCCCAGTCCATTAAGAAAAGTTCAAAAAAAAACACAAAAAAACCAGAAACTTGATCTGAGAAAAGGAGGTAAGTTGATGCTGTAAGATACCTGGGAACCACTAAGGAAGTCATCCACGAGGGACCCAGTGTAAGTGCTGACGCACATAGCGGATGAATTCAGTAAGGTGGGGCTGTGATGCCTCAGCCCAGTTCTTTCCAATGTCCTCCTTTCACAGGTAGACCTACAAGGTACAGAAAGGAAAAAAGTGATGTGAATGCAGAGATCAGGGAGTTTTGTGGTTGGGTAAGGAAAGAGAGTCAGGAAGAGGTACCTGGGATGATAGGTCAGCCCAATGAGCAGTACCCTGATCATGCAGGGTGACAGCTTTGACACCACCAAGGACGATAATTCTTGGCAATCTCCACCCCTAGGCCCCGAAGGCCTGATACCAGCCCACTGGATGCCTGGAGATGCTTCTTAGCCTCATGGCCAAGGACACATCTGCCAGATTTGAAGAAAACTTTGGGTCAGAGCCTGGCCCACCTCACTTTATAATCTGTGTCCCTCTGTTGCTTCATATAACCAGGTTTAGTCACACTTCATATAAACAGGTTTAGTCAAGATTAAAGACCTTCATCTATGTCTGTTTCACTGCTATTTTTGGCATTGCCTAGGAATGGAGGGAAAAAAGTTTCAACAAGATAAGAGCTACTAAATAACAGAGATATGTTCCCACAACCACCAATACCATCCCACCTTCCAGGTTTTTGTCAGAGACATTCACACTGGATGATCCTGATGGCTCTTTGAACATTACAGAAAAAGCAGAGGAGAAATCAAGACTTGGTTTTGAATCAGGCCCAGACATACACAATTTCTTTGACAGTGGCAAGGTGGACATCTTCAGAAGAAGGGTCAGAGATGAGCCAGATGTAGGCAGACTTTTCTCTTTGTTAATGGCAACTCTGAGGGAGATAAGGGGTTTAGGACTAATAGTATCATTTTAAGAAAAAAGTAATGAAGACATGCTAGATACTAAAGCTACTGTGAGAGGAAAGAAACAGAAGGCTGAGCTCAGACAGTTTGTGTTCCCTAGGAACAGAAGAGACAAAGAGTTTCAGGAAGATAGTAGATTAAAGACTCAGTGACCACCTACTGGCTAGATCATGCAGTCTGGCTGGGTTTCAGGCAGGCTGAACAGATGCTGAGAAGAGGAGGCAGACTGATGTAACATAGTTGGAGGAGGGGCCATTAAGACTGTAGGTGCAGGTTTCCAGCTTCTGAATGAGGATTCTGGGGCTCTCCCAAGGAGCTTTGTGTATACTCTAAGCAATGTGGAGTAACAGGATCTTTTAAAAAGCTAGAAAACTAGCTACTTTTCGAATACACAGAGCACCAGGCAACACTGGGAAGATAAGCCTCTAATAGGGATAATTAGGACCAAAATCTGAAAGGGTGTTATTAGATGGGGCCACAGTGATGAGTGTAAAAGGGGAAGGATGTCTGAATGATTATTTATCCAAAGAATTCCTGGCTTCTGTCTTAGCCCTTAGGGGTTTCTGAGGAAAGATACTTGGGGTTATTTGAAAAGAACTGTGACACACACACAAAAAACTGTGTATTCTCCAACAGCAGGTACTGGCATAACACTAAAACATGTTAGTGAATGATAAAATTGGATTCAGAGGTGTTTCTTGATGGAAATGTTAAAGTAGATTTGTGGAGCTGGGCCACTAAGCAGAAATCTTGGTTTACAGGAATATTTCATAAAGGTGATATACCAATGAAAGGTCTTTAAACTGACATGCTAAAAAAAAAAAAAAAAATTACATTTTAACTGGAAATGTTGGGTCCAGAGTGATCTCTGGATTGCAATGAAGGTGAGCTGTGTGGATGGGGTCTCTCAGTAAGGGTTAAGATCAGTAGTATTCACTGGCCTCGTACTTTTTTTTTTTTTTAAACTCTGAAATGTGACTAGCAGGAGAAAATGAGTAAGAGAAATGGTGTCTAAGCAAGATGTTACAGAAAAGTCTCTTTGAGGGAGTGAGTGAGGGAAGTTGCTCAGTCGTGTTGTACTCTCTGCGACCCTGTGGACTGTAGCCCACAAAGCTGTTCCGTCCATGGCATTCTCCAGGCAAGAATGTTGGAGTGGGTTGCCATTTCATTATCCAGGGATCTTCCCAACCCAGGGACCGAACCCAGGTCTCCCACACTCTAGGCAGATGCTTTAACCTCTGAGCCACCAGGGAAACCCATATTTGACAGAACTGAAGGGCAAAAAGACCTTGCCTGGGCTCTGGTTCCTCTTGGAAGCTGTGAGGGTAATAACTTGATATGAAGTCTTCATAGCAATACATGATTAGCAATTCTGAACCTGGTGCTGTAAGATACTAGGGAATAAGATTTTTTACTAGATATACTGGGCCTCAGCCTCTAAAGCCAGAAGTTGGGCCCTATGCTGTCCTGAGGTCCGTTTTTGGAACCCAAGGGAAGAAAGGGTAACATCCACCCTGCACATAGATGTTAAACCCCTGGGTTGACACTTACACCGACACTTAAACTCAGTTTAGGGTATCCCAGTTCAGTTCAGTCGCTCAGTCGTGTCCGACTTTTTGTGACCCCATGAATCGCAGCATGCCAGGCCTCCCTGTCCATCACCAACTCCCAGAGTTTACTCAGACTTGCGTCCATCAAGTCAGTGATGCCATCCAGCCATCTCATCCTCTGTCGTCCCCTTTTCCTCCTGCCCCCAATCCCTCCCAGCACCACAGTCTTTTACAATGAGTCAACTCTTCTCATGAAGTGACCAAAGTACTGGAGTTTCAGCTTCGGCATCATTCCTTCCAAAGAAATCCCAGGGTTGATCTCCTTCAGAATGGACTGGTTGGATCTTCTTGCAGTCCAACCCAAGTCCTCCCAAAAACTCTACCCGAAGAGGCTGCCAAAAAAATCCCTGCTCAAAAATACTGCCAGGGGAGAGCAGCGGAGAACCAATGCCTGTTCAGCAGGTGGCTCCGCTGGCAAATCTACATGGAACAGAAGCCAAACCCACCCGCCACACTCTTTTTACTCTTCCTCCCAGCCGACTAGCTAAGGATAGTTGCTGCAGCCTCAACCTTCCCCGCTCTCCCTGCTGTCCGTTTCATGGATATACTTTTTGCCTCAAACGCCGAGGCAAAATGGGGGCTTAAGCTTGTTCTTACTGTCTATCACATCCACTAGTGCTTGTTCTTACTGTCTATCACATCCACTAGTGAATCCCTGCTGACATCAGCAGCATTTGACAAGTGTTGCAGGATGGAGGAAGATAGCACCCTCTGGTGGCTGGATCAGTTCAGTTCAGTTCAGACGGTCAGTCGTGTCCGACAATACGACCCCATTAATCACAGCACCACCAGGTCTCCCTGTCCATCACCAACATATGGAGTTCACTCAAACCCATGTCCATCGACTCGGTGATGCCATCCAGCCATCTCTTCCTCTGTCCTCCCCTTCTCCTCCTGCTCGCATCTCTTCTAGCATCAGGGTCTTTTCCAATCGGTTAAATCTTTTAGCATGAGGGGGCCAAAGGTTGGAGTTTCAGCTTCAGCATCAGTCCTTCCAATAAACACCCAGGACTGATCTCCTATAGGATGGACTGGTTGGATCTCCTTGCAGGCCAAAGGACTCTCAAGTCTTTTCCAACACCACAGTTCAAAAGCATCAATTCTTCAGTGCTCAGCTTTCTTCACATTTCAACTCTCACATCCATATGTGACCACTGGAAAAATAGCCTTGATTAGATGGACCTTTGATGGCAAAGTAATGTCTCTGCTTTTCAATATGCTGTCTAGGTTGTTCATAACTTTCCTTCCAAGTAGTAAGCATCTTTTACTTTCATGGCTGCACTCACTATCTGCAGTGATTTTGGAGCCTCCCAAAATAAAGTCTGCCACTGTTTCCCCATCTAATTCCCATGAAGTGATGGGACCAGATGCTATGATCTTAGTTTTCTGAATGTTGAGCCTTAAACCAACTTTTTCACTCTCCTGTTTCACTTTCATCAAGAGGCTTTTTAGTTCCTCTTCACTTTCTGCCACAAGGGTGGTGTCAGCTGCATATCAGAGGTTATTGATATTTCTCTCAGCAATCTTTATTCCCTCTTGTGCTTATTCCAGCCCAGTGTTTCTCATGATGTACTCTACATAGAAGTTAAATAGGCAGGGTGACAATATACAGCCTTGACGTCCTCCTTTGCTTATTTGGAACCAGTCTGTTTTTCCATGTCCAGTTTTGACTGTTGCATCCTGAGCTCCATATAGGTTTCTCAAGAAGCAGCTCAGGTGGTCTGGTATTCCCATCTTAAGCTAGTGTTAATAGCTCAGTCATGTTCTACACTTTGTGACTCCAGGCATTGTAGTTATAGAGGCTCCTCTGTCCATGAAAGTCTCCATGAATCAATATTGGAGTGGCTTGGCATTTTAATATTGGTACAAAATAAAATACAATGGTTACATCTTTTTGGTGGGTTTCCTTCTTAGCTCAATGGTAAACTGTTGGCCTATCAAAGCAAGAAATAGAGAAAGTTCAAGAGCTTATCAGTTTGATCCAGTGTTTTTGGGTGGAAACAGAAAAATTAAACAGTTAAACTTTCCTAGCTGCTTTTCTTCTTCTTCTTCTTCTAACAACAAGTAATTTAAGTTTACATCATTCCCTCAGCTGTGTCAGACTCCTTGAGACCCCATGGACTGTATCATGCCTGGCTTCCCTGTTCAAAAGCAACTCCACCAGCTCTGAAAAACTCATGTCCATCAAGTCAGTGATGCCATCCAACCGTCTCATCCTCTGTCCTCCACTTGTCCTCCAGCCTTAATTTTTCTCCGAATCAGGGTCATTTTCAATGAGGCAGTTCTAATATCAGATGGACAAAGTACTGGAGATTAAGCTTCAACATCAGTCCTTTGAATGAAAATTCAGGACTGATTTCCTTCAGGATTGACTTGTTGAACTTCTCGCAATCCAAGGAACTCTCAAGAGTCTTCTCCAACACCACAGTTTAAAAGCATCAGTTCTTTAATTCTCAGCTTTCTCTATGGGCCAGTGCTCACATCTACTCATGACTACCAGAGAAACCATAGTTTTGACCAGAACTTTGTCCCCAAATAATATCTCTTTTTAATATGCTGTCTAGGTTGGTCATAGATGTTCTTTCAAAGATTAGTTCAGTTCAGTCGCTCAGTCATGTCGGACTCTTTATGACCCCATGAATCGCGGAACGGCAAGCCTCCTTGTCCATCATCAACTCCCGGAGTTCACTCAGACTCATGTCCTTCAAGTCAGTGATGCCATCCAGCTTCTGTAGTCATCTGCTCCCAATCCCTTCCAGCATCACAGTCTTTTCCAGTGAGTCAACCCTTCACATGAGGTGGCCAAAGTACTGGAGTTTCAGCTTCAGCATCGTTCCTTCCAAAGAAATCTCAGGCTAATATCCTTCAGAATGGACTGGTTGGATCTCCTTGCAGTCCAAGTGACTCTCAAGAGTCTTCTCCAAAACCACAGTTCAAAAGCATCAATTCTTTTGGGCACAGTCCAACTCACATCCATACATGACCACAGGAAAAACCATAGCTTTGACTAGACAGACCTTAGTCGACAAAGTAATGTCTCTCCTTTTGAATATGCTATCTAGGTTGGTCATAACTTTTCTTCCAAGGAGTAAGCGTCTTTTAATTTCATGGCTGCAGTCACCATCTGCAGTGATTTTGGAGCACCCCCACCCCTGACAAAATATAAGTAAAAATTAACCTTAACTAAATGGACATTTGGACCATTACTAGATTACAAAATAATGTCTCTACTTTTTAATATGCTGTCTAGGTTGATCATAACTTTCTTCCAAGGAATAATTGTCTTTTAGTTTGATGGCTGCAATCACCATCTGCAGTGATTTTGGAGCCCAAATGAATAAATTCAGCCACTATTTCCATGAGTTGCTGTCAAGTGATGAGACCAGTTGCCATGATCTTAATTTTTTGAGTGTGGAGTTTCAAGCCAGCTTTTTCACTCTCTTCTTTCACTCTCATCAAGAAGCTCTTCAGTTCCTCTTCACTTTCTGCCATAAGAATGATGTCATTTGCATACTTAGCTTATTGATATTTCTCATGGCAATCTTGATTCCAGCTTTTGCTTCATCCAGCCCCACTTATCCATGTTGTACTCTGCATGTAAGTAGGGTAACAATATACAGCCTTGATGTGCTCCTTGGCCAATTTGGAACCAGTCCATTGTTTCATGTCCAGTTCTAATTGTTGCCCCCTACCTTCATACAGATTTCTCAGGAGGCAGGTAATGTGGTCTAGAAACCCCATCCCTTTAAGAATATTCCACAGTTTGTCATGATCTGCATGGTCAAAAGCTTTGAGATAGGCAATGAATCTGAAGTAGATGTTTTTCTGGAACTCTCTTCCTTTACCTATGATCCATTAGATGGTGGCAATTTGATCTCTGATTCCTCTGCCATTTTTAAAATCCAGCTTAAATATCTGGAAGTCTTGGTCCATGTACTGTTGAAGCCATGCTTGGAGAATTTTGAGCATCACTTTGATAGTGTGTGAGATGAGTAGCTTCAACATTCTTTGCAATTGCGTTTCTTTGAGATTGGAATGAAAATTGACCTTTTTTAGCTTTGTGGCCACTGATGAGTTTTCCAAATTTTCTGGCATATTGAGAGCAGCACTTTCATAGCATCATATTCAAGATTTGAAGTAACTCAGCTGGAATTCCATCACCTCCACTAGCTTTGTTCATAGTGATGCTTCCTTAAGTACTACTTGACTACACTCCAGGAAATCTGGCTCTACGTCAGTGGTCACCCATCATGGTTATCTGGGTCATTAATTTTTTTTTGTTTTGGATAATTCTTTTGTGTATTCTTAACACCTCTTCTTAATATCTTCTGATTCTGTAAGGTCCAAACCTTTTCTGTCTTTTATTGTGCCCAATTTAGTATGAAATGTTCCCTTGGTACCTCTAATTTTCCTAAAGAGCTCTCTAGTCTTTCACAAAAGAAAAACCTGGTCTGGGGTTCTCTAGCATCCCAGCATCATAGGGCACTGAGTGGAGAGTTGCAACCTAAAAGTCATCCAGAGGACCCAACACATGGTGGCTATTAGTTGACACCACCCACAGTGCTTTTCCATAAATGTGGGCTCCCACAAGGACAATGAGCTTCACAACTTCATTTAAATTTGATCTGGGGTGTGAGTGAAACCATCTCCTGATTTACATTCTTGATCTTTTGCTATGTAATGTATTCTTTATTGTTGACCATGCCTAGGGCATTTCTTATAGGCAGTATTATTCCATCAAGAGGTTAGACTAGAAGAACTTTCACTCATCTTTTCCTGTGAGAACTCCAAAACAACAACTCTGATGAGCAGCTATCAAGAAGAGAATCCTGGATCCCATCAAAAAAGATACTGCAAGGACATGCCCCAGCAAGATGGCAGGAGGGACAGAATCACATTTAGAATCAAATCCTATACAAACCAGAGATCCTTGGAGGGCTCAAACAAATTTTGTATTGACAAGGAGCCAAGACCCCACAGAGAAAGATCCAGAACTGGCTTCGAGTGCCTCCTGTAGAGGCTTGGGTCAGCAGTAGCCTGCTGCAGGCACAGGGGCTCTGGACACAGCAAACCTGGCTCACAGAATGTAGCATAATCTCTCTTGGAGGAGGTTGCCATTAGCCCTCATTGAGTCAATGAGCTGATGACCTGCAACCTGCTGAACAAGTATACCAAAGAAATTATCGCACTGTTACAAAATACCTAGGACACACAACAGACTTCCCTAACTGGAGATCTGACAAAGAATACTTTGACTTTGAATGCTAGTGGGATTTTATTACAGATCTTCCACAGGCCTGGGGAAATAGACCCTTGGAGGGCACAAACAAAACATTATGTGCACCAGGAGCCAGGAGAAAGGAACAGTGTCCCCACAAGAGACTGAGCCAATTTTCCTTTGAGTGTCCTGAATATTCTGGTGGAGGCATGGGTCAACAGTGTCCTCTTGCAGAGTTAGGGATACTGAATATAAGAATGCCTGCACAAGTCCTTTTGAAGGAGGCTATTATCTTCATTAACCCTTGCATAATTTGCCCTCATGCCAAACATTGAGGTCGGAACACAGCCCCACCCATCAACAGAAAATTGGATTAAAAATTTACTGAGCGTAACTCACTCATCTGGACAAGACCCAGATTCCCCAAAGTCAGTCTCTCCCATCAAGGAGCTTCCGTAAACTTCTTATACTTCTCCATCAGAGGCAGACAGAATGAAAACTGCAATCACAGGAAATGAACCAAACTGATCACATGGACCACAGCTTTGTCTAATTCAGTGAAACTATGAGTCATGCCCTGTAAGACCACCCGAGATGGTCAGGTCTTGGTGGAGAGTCTGACAAAACGTGGCCCACTGGAGAAGGGAATGGCAAACCACTTCAGTATTCTTGCCTTGAGGACCTCATGAACAGTAGGAAAAGGCAAAGAGACAGGATATTAAAAGTGAATGAAGAGACGAGGCCAAAAGGAAATCAGCGTCCAGTTGTGAATGTGACTGGTGATAGAACTAAAGTCTGATTCTGTAAAGAACAATATTGCATAGGAATCTGGAATGTTATGTCCACAAATGAATGTAAATTAAAAGTGGTCAAAAAAAATGGAAAGAATGAACATCAACATGTTAGGAATCAGTGAACTAAAGTAGACTGGAATGGGTGGATTTAATACAGATGGCCATCGTAGCTACTATTTTGGGCAATAATCCCTTAGAATAACTGGGATAGCCATCATAGTCAATAAAAAGATTCTGAAATGCAGTACTTGGGTGAAATCTCAAAAATGACAGAATGATTTCTGTTCATTTTGTAAGCCAACTGTTCAACATCACAGTAATCCAGGTTTATGCCTCAGCCAGTAAAGCTGAAGACTGAAGTTGAACAGTTCTAAGAAGACCTAGAAGACCTTCCAGTACTAACACCAATAAAAATAAATTTAAAATGTCCTTTTCATCATAGAGGACTGGAGCGCCAAAGTTGGAAGACAAGAGATACCTGGAGCAACAGGAAAGTTTGGTCTTGGAGTACAAAATGAAGCAGGCAAATGCTAACTTGGGTTTTGCAAAGAGAATGCACTGGTCATAGCAAACACCCTCTTCCAACAACACAAGTGATGACTCTACACACGGATATCAACAGATGGTCAATACCAAAATCAGACTGATTATATCCTTTGCAGCTGATGATGGAGAAGCTCTATACAGTCAGCAAAAAACATGGCCTGGAGTTGATTGTCATTTAGATCATTAACTCCTTATTTGAAAATTCAGACTTAAATTGAAGAAAGTAGAGAAACCCACTAGACCATTCAGTTATGACCTAAATCAAACCCATTATGTTTATAGTATCAAAGTGACAAACAGATTCACTGATAGAGTGCCTGAAGAACTATGGACAGTGATGAATCATATTGTACAGGAGGCAGTGATTAAGACTATCCCCAAGAAAAAGAAATGCAAAAATTNAATCCACTCATGTATGGCTCCCTGGAGACAGGAAAAATCAACTAATTTAATTCATGCACCCAGAGATCTCAAAGAAATGGAATGCCTGAAGTGAACAAAGCACGCTCAATATATATGATTTTATATTTCAGTTCAGTTCAGTTCAGTCATTCAATCATGTCCAACTCTTTGCTAATAAATATAAAATATACAGCTCTCCAATCGTGAGAAGAAGCTAGTGATTTCTTCAGAGACTGAGGGAAAATATCTAACCCCTAGGCAAGATGAAAGAGCCCTCTATAAGATTTTTGGACAGATATTTATTTGTAGATTTCACAAACAAAGAAGCTTGTGCTTGGAAAACAACATTAATAGAGAATTATCAGAGTTTGTTTATGTAGCTTTCTTACCCTTGAATTCCCTAACTCTGGGGACAAGGATCATTTCTATGCTCCTGTCATAGGGATGTTAACAAAATGTGAATTCATTTCCCACATTCAGGAGGATGTATGGGGACTGTAATACTTTAATTTTTGTTTTTAGTCATTTTATGTTATTGACCATTTCCCAGGCTGGTTTTATTCAAAACAGTCAGCATATGTTTTGAGAAGCCTGCTATGTGCCCCAAGAGTTTCCACCTGTAAAACTTCCTGGCAGTTTTGCAAACTCAAAGCTAATTTTGAGGTTTTGGAGAGCAAAACTGGGTCAGTAGCTCAATGTTAAGAGATCTGCAGAGAGAGACAATAACGTAGATTAGAATAAAGATGAAGGAACTGGAAAGAACAAATCAAGTCAAAGTACACCTATTGAACAAACTCTATTGAAACCCTATTGAAACAGTTCTCCATTCCTGGGGGTAGATTAGTCGAATAAAATGGCTTTTCTTTACCTGACAAAAGTGTTTTCTTCACTTTCCATAATTTGCACATCGTTTTCCCCATTTGGTTTACGTAGAAGCAGTGGATTTAACGAAATGATTCACAAGCTTTTCTGGGTTTAGTAGTCAGGATGCTCAAAGCAAGTCTATTTTAGAGGATGACTGAGGCTGGCTGTTAACCTATGGCTGAAGCTTTTTCAAAGTTTATATAGGGGGAAGGAACTGAACTCTTGTTCCACTAATATGGAGAGAGATAAGATGGCTTTTCCAATTTACAGCCTCCAGAGACTGGGAATAAGATCCTGAAAACCAAAAAGAAATTAAGAGTTGTGACATACAGTGAATTGTCTATGATTTCCCCACTAAGACATTTATGGGGGAGAGATTAATGAGAAAGGGAGTCAGGTTTTCTACTTTGACTGGAATTTAGGGTGGCAGAAGGACTCAGTTACCAAAGTCCCCATCATCCTGACCATTCATATGGACAGTCTTTATATACATCATTGCCCTCTATCTTAAAAAGACCAGTGTGGGCTAGCACACAAGGTTAGAATGCAACCTATAACCTCTAGGGTCTGGTGTATTCCCTGACCTTTGCCATTGGTAATGCTAGAATCCCTATGCTTCCATTTTCCATGAGCTCCTGTCCATCTGTGATAGCAGAATGGGTCGCAAAAGAGTTGGTACAGGAGGCCTGAACTCTGGCATTGCCAGATTTAAATCTTGGTTCCGTGGACAAGTGTGTCTAAATGTTTGCACTGTTTCACTCATATGCAGTTTATATATAGCCTGCTGCAGTCAATTACAATGATTTTCAAAATTCAAAGCGTAGGATCAAAGCGTAGATTCTAAGTGTGCAAAAAACTGTTACTGTCCCGGTGTGTCTCTAGGGATAGACCTAGTATCAAGTTTGTTTTCACAGTAAAGTGACAGTTTTTATTTGTGAAAGGGACAGTTCTTCCACAGAGGTTATCAAAGATCCATGAACTCAGCAGAAAAAGAGCCACAGAAACATTTTTTGGCTGTGGGTGCCATAACTTCTTCATCCATCTCCCATACTTAGACCGTTAAATGTTCACATCTGTAGGAATAAAGAATACTCCAGATTCTTTAGCAGTGTCTAGATGCTGGCATGACCACCAGTCAGATCAATTATGTCAGGTAGTGGTAACCTGGCATAAGTTAATAGTTTGGATTGTGCTGTTTGTATTGAAAAAGTCAAGATTAATTAGAGTAACAATGGCTTGTATAAAGACTATTGGTATTTGAGGAGAGGAAGTGTGATGAACAGGTACCAGCTGACAGTCAGGGTGGCTCTGAACATTTTCTAATATCTCCATTCTCAAGCAAGTGACAGTTTTAACACATATTGAAGTTTAGATTGGGGGCTACATCGCTTCATACATATATTCTTAAGAGAATAAGGGAGGTTGTAAGCACTCCCTGATTAGTTTAGGTATAAGTAAAAGGGCATCAACCCAGTAGGTAAGCAAGGAACCTAGGCTGAAGGCTACAGGGTGTATGGTGTCTTTGAGAACTTGACAAAATTTTGAGGAAGACTCATAACCTTTTATGGAAAATAAAATTAGAGCCACTCATGCATATCCAGCTCTTTGAAACTTCCTGGTCTATACAGTCTGTGGAATCTCCTCACCAGAATACTGGAGTGGGTAGCATTTCCCTTGTTCAGGTGACCTTCCCAATCCAGGAATCAAACCCAGGTTTCCTGCATTGGAGGCAGATTCTTTACAAACTGAGCGACAGGGAAAGCTAAAATTTCTAGGTTAAGGTCAAAAGGGTAAGGAGGATTTGGCAAACAGTTTGTGGCTCTTTCAGTTAAGTTCAGTCGTTCAGTCGTGTCTGACTCTTTGTGACCCCATGAACCGCAACCACCAGGCCTCCCTGTCCATCACCAAATCGTGAAGTCTACCCAAACCCATGTCCATTGAGTTGGTGACGCCACCCAACCAACTTTTTCTCTATCGTCCCCTTCTCCTCCTGCCCTCAATCTTTCCCAGCATCAGGGTCTTTCCAAATGAGTCAGTTCTTTTCATCAGGTGGCCAAAGTATTGGAGTTTCAGCTTCAATATCAGTCGTTCCAATGAACATCTAGGACTGTTCTTCTTTAGAATGGACTGGTTGGATCTCCTTGCAGTCCAAGGGACTCTCAATAGTCTTCTCCAACACCACAGTTCAAAAGTATCAATTCTTTGGTGCTCAACTTTCTTTATAGTCCAATGAGCACATCCATAAATGACCACTGGAAAAAACAGGCTTGACAAGAAAAAGTCATGTCTCTGCTTTTTAATATACTGTCTAGGTTGTTCATAACTTTCCTTTCAAGGAGTAAGCATCTTTTAATTTCATGACTGCAGTCACCATCTGCAGTGATTTTGGAGCCCAGAAAAATAAAGGCATCCACTGTTTCCACTGTTTCCCCATCTATTTTCCATGAAGTGATGGGGCAAGCTGCCATGATCTTAGTTTTTTGAATGTTGAGCTTTAAGCCAACATTTTCACTCTCCTCTTTCATTTTCATCAAGAAGCTCTTTATATCTTCTTCACTTTCTGCCATAAGGGTGGTGTCAGCTGCACATCTGAGGTTATTGATATTTTTCTCAGCAATCTTGATTCCAGCTTTTGTTTCCTCCAGCCCAGTGTTTCTCATGATGTACTCAGTATATAAGTTAAATAGATAGGGTGACAATATACAGCCTTGATGTACTTCTTTTCCTATTTGGAACCAACCTGTTTTTCCATGTCCAGTTCTAAGTGTTGTTTCCTGAGTTTCACATAGGTTTCTCAAGACGCAGGTCAGGTGGTCTGGTATTCTCATCTCCTGGAGAATCTTCCACAGTTTATTGTGCTCCACACAGTCAAAGGCTTTTACACAGTCAATAAAGCAGAAATATATGTTTTTCCAGAATTCTCTTGCTGACCAGTAATGAGCAAAGTGTGTCGACTGAATTCTCATTTCTCCATCAAACTTTTTGGTCTCTTTGACCATTACAAGTCCTTGGGAATTAAAAGTACTAACCTAATCTGTTCTTTGGAAAGAATGATGCTAAACCTGAAACTCCAGGACTTTAGCCACCTCATGAGAAGAGTTGACTCATTGGAAAAGACTTTGATGCTGGGAGGGATTGGGACCAGGAGAAGAAAGGGAAGACTGGAGATGGCTGGATGGCATCACTGACTCGATGAACGTGAGTCTGAGTGAACTCCCAGAGTTGGTGATGGGCAGGGAGGCCTGGTGTGCTGTGATTCATGGGGTCGCAAAAGTTGGACACGACTGAACGACTGAACTGAACTGAACTGAATATGTCAGATCATAGACTTTCAAGGACTTCAGATCTGTGCTGTTACTGTGTACTGTTACTTAGATCCCAAACTTGGATTGGCAGTCAGGAAGTGCCTAGCCTTGCTAGGAATCCAAAGTTCAAAGGCAGGATGAAGCTCTAACTCCAAGAGCATCTCTGAGGTTAACGGTTACTCAGATTTCAACTACAATGGGTTCCCCCCATCCTCCTTTGGTAACGCTGGCTCTTAGTGGCCCAGAGGAGGCTCTTATAGTGGTGTGGTGACGCCTGGAAGGAACATTTCAGTTTTATGTTCCTGTCAGTATTATTGTGGTCAGGAATAATTATACTCAGGGTCATGCACAGGCACTCAGGTGAGGAATATTTTACCCAGATGTCTTAGCTTGTGAGACATACTGGGAGTTTACTCTGATCACACCCTGGGTGGCATCAAAGGTAAGCAAGATTTTAATTGTGAGGAGCTCTACATCAGCCAGGGATGCCACCAGGTCTACCCGTGGTGCATGCCCACCCCGTCTGGGTGGTAGACCCAGGAGGGATGAATACGATGCCTGTATCAGTAAGGAACAGACTAAGTCTGACCAGGAAAGAAAAACGTTGGTGTAAAGTCTGTCTACACCCCCATCTAGAGCTGGGAGGGACACCTCTGATAGAAAGATATAGCTGGTTGCTTTTCTCTCTCTCTCTCTCACAGAAGGGACCTAACTATCCCAGCCTCACTCTTTGAACTGTATCCTGCTTAAGCATAATACTGTTTTACAATTACCTTTTTACAAAAGTCTTGTAGCCGGTTCTGTAGAAAACAAGGGAAATGGGTAAAAGTCGCATGTGAGTTGCCTTTTTCTCTCTGTGAACTATGCCAGACTTGTGTCCTCAGTTCAGTTCAGTTCAGTTCAGTCACTCAGTCGTGTCTGACTCTTTGCGACTCCATGAATTGTAGCATGCCAGGCCTCCCTGTCCATCACCACCTCCCAGAGTCCACTCAAACTCAGGTACACTGAGTCAGTGATGCCATTCAGTCACCTCATCCTGTGTCGTTCCCTTCTCCTTCTTCCCCCCAATACCTCCCCACATCAGAGACTTTTTTTCAATGAGTCAACACTTTGCATGAATTGGCCAAAGTACTGGAGTTTCAGCTTTAGCATCATTCCTTCAAAAGAAATCGTAGGTCTGATCTCCTTTAGAATGGACTGGTTGGATCTCCTTACAGTCCAAGGGACTCCCAAGAGTCTTCTCCTACACCAAAGTTCAAAAGCATCAAGTCTTCAGCGCTCAGCTTTCTTCACAGTCCAATTCTCACATTCATACATGACCACTGGAAAAATCATAACCTTGACTAGATGGACCTTTGTTGGCAACGTGATGTCTCTGCTTTTGAATGTGCTGTCTAGGTTGGTCATAACTTGCCTTCCAAGGACTAAGCATGTTTTAATTTCATGGCTGCAATCACCATCTGGAGTAATTTTGGAGCCCAGAAAAATAAAGTCTGAGACTGTTTCCACTGTTTCCCCATCTATTTCCCATGAAGTGATGGGACCAGAAGCCATGATCTTCATTTTCTTAATGTTGAGCTTTAAGACAACCTTTTTGCTCTCCTCTTTCACTTTCATCAAGAGGCTTTTTAGTTTCTCTTCACTTTCTGCCATAAGGGTGGTGTCATCTACTTATCTGAGGTTATTGATATTTCTCCCTGCAATCTTGATCCCAGCTTGTGCTTCTTTCAGCCGAGCATTTCTCATGGTGTACTCTGTCCTAAGGGTATAGATTTGGGTGTGAAACCTTCAGCTCCCTCCTGTCCTCTTACTTTGCTAGATGAGATGGAGGACAGGAAACAGAGAGATAAATAAAAGCAGGTTTCACCAACCTACCTCTGGCATCATATGTGCAGAACAGCCAGAAAGACTGAGGAACAGCCACACAAACTGTTGCCTCTTCATGAAGCACCCACTGGGAGAAATAATCAGTCTATTAGAGTTAATAAGTCTTTTTCTTATCAAGAAATACAAAGAATCAGGAGGATCTGGTGAACTATTCAGAGGGTCAAGAAAAATATACTAGAGCTTTTAAAGCTGTTACTCTGTTTTATGACGTTACTTGAAAGGATGTGATGTATATCTTGTGACAAATACTGACTCCAGTCTCGACCAGAACGTTGTTGCTTATGGAGATGAATGGCTTGGTAATGAATCAGTAGGGAACAGGGAGGATGAGATAACAACCCTCCCCAATGGGAATCAGGTGGTCCCAACTATAAAACCAGACTGGGACTACAACACAGCTAAAGGAAGATAGGATCAGAGTCATTTTGTCAGATGTATTCTTGAAGGACTCAGGCAGGCGCATTCTAAGCCTTTAAACTATAGCAAATGTTCTATGCAGACATAGAACAGGAGGAGAAGGAAGCTCCTGGTAAATTCCTAGATAGACTAAGAGAAGCCCTTCACAGATTCACTGAGATTGATCCCGAAAGCGAAGAAGGAAAAGTGATCTTAAAAGATAGATTTCNGGCAAACATAGAACAGGAGGAGAAGAAAGCTCCTGGTAAATTCCTAGATAGACTGAGAGAAGCCCTTTGCTGATTCACTGAGATTGATCCCAAAAATGAAGACGGAAGAATGATTTTAAAAGATAGATTTATCACTCAGTTGGCTCGGGATATCCACCATACGCTATTAAAATGGGAGAATGGACCAAATCAATCTTTAGATAATCTGTTACATCTGGCTTAGACAGTCTATTATGGTAGGGAATATGAGGGGAAAAAAAAAAAGAAAGTCAGTAAAAGACAAAGGAATAGGCGGAAGCCCTCACAATGACTATGAGGGCCGTTCTTAAACAGCCTGAGAAAAATGCCCAGAGGGACCGATGTGAAAAGGGATGGGCTTGCTATTACTGTTGAAAGGAAGGGTACCTAAAACCAGATTGCACTCGGACATCTAAGCCACCCCCGGCTTCACGTCTGGTCTGCAAAGGACAACACTGGAAGAGAGTATGCCCCCAGAGACGTAAGTTTCAGGGCTCAGACTCTCAAGACAAACAGGACTGAAGGTTCCTGGGCATCGCCACACAAGCTCCCATCCTAATTACACCTGAGGAACCCCAGGTATTAATAATTGTGGGGGGACAAATCCATCGATTTGCTTTTAAACACTGGGGCAACTTACTCTGTGCTTACTGAAGCACTTGGCCCACTTTCCTTCCAATTTTTGACTGTCTGGTCTAGCCAAAAGGCATTACTTTAGTCGTTCTTTCAGTTAAAGTGGAGACTCTGTGCTATTTGCACACGAGTTTCTGATTGTGCCAGTCTCCCTCACCCGTTTTAGGGAGGGATATACTGAAAAGGTGCATGACTCTGTTTTCATGAATATGGACCCCTCCCTTTCTCTCCCCTTAATTGAAAAAAATGTAAATCCTAGAGTATGGGCTGATCAAAACTCTGTGGGTTGGGCACAGAATGCTCTTCCTGTAGTTTTCAAGCTCAAAGACCTGCACTTATTTCTACATAAGGAGTATCCACTGTAACCTGATGTTAAGGAAAATTTAAAAAACAATCATGGAAATTTTAAAGGAGCAAGGACTATTAATTCCCTGTAACAGTTCAGGCAAAACCCCTATTTTGGGTATAAAGATATCAAATGGTAAATGGAGACTAGTTCAAGATTTACAAAAAATAAATGAGGCTGTAGTTCCTTTACACCCCATGATGCCTAATCTTTATTGTCTGAAATTCCTGAATGAGCCAATATTTCTCAGTAATTGATTTGAAAGCTGCCTTCTATTCCATGCGTTTGGCAGAGGAAAGTCAATTTCTATTTGCCATTGAGGACCCTACACATCCAGCTTCTCAGTTAGCTTAGACAGTTTTGCCCCAGGGATTTCCTGACAGTCCTCATTTGGACAAAGTTTGTCACAGGAATCTAAAAATCTTTAATAACACTGAAGCAGTGGTGTTAAAATATGTAGATGATATTTTGCTCAGTGCTGAGACAGAGGAAGTTTGTTCACGAGCCTCAGAAGACTTCTTAAACTTTCAGGCAGGCTGCAGTTATAAGGCATCAAGAGAAAAGACTCAGCTTTGTCAACAATCTGTTAGATAGATATCAGGCCCGATCATATCAGAAAGGTCTAGGGCCATAGGCCCTGAGAGAATTAAACCTATACTAAATCATCCCCTACCTATGAATTTAAGACAATTGAGAGGGCATTGGGGAATCAGGAGTTACTGTCACATTTGGACTCTGGGTTATGGGGAACTTGCTCAGCCTTTATATATACTTGTATCTGAAACTCTTCAGAGGAGGCAATGGCACCCCACTCCAGTACTCTTGCCTGGAAAATCCCATGGATGGAGAAGCCTGGTAGGCTGCAGTCCATGGGGTCGCTAGAAGTCGGACACAGCTGAGTGACTTCACTTTCACTTTTCACTCATGCATTGGAGAAGGAAATGGCAACCCACTCCAGTCTTCTTGCCTGGAGAATCCCAGCGACGGGAAAGCCTGATGGGCTGCCGTCTATAGGGTCACACAGAGTCGAACACGACTGAAGTGACTTAGCAGTAGCATAGCTGAAACTCGGCATGTTCAAACCCACAAACTGGTTTGGACTCCAAATATTCAAAAGGCTTTTAAGGTTCTTCAGAGTATTCTCCTGCAAGCTCCTGCTCTGAGCTTGCCCACAGGGTCAGAATTTAATTTGTTTGTCACTGAAAGAAAAGGTGTGGCCTTGGGAGTTTTGACACAATCCTGAGGGCCTCAAAAGCAACCTATTGCTTATCTAAGCAGAGAATTAGATGTACTTTCTTGTGGGTGGCCCCAGTGTCTTAGAGTAATTGGGACAGCAGATTTATTAGCACCTGAAGTTCTAAAAATAATTAATGGATGAAACCTTACTGTACTGACCTCATAATGTGTGTAAAGTCTTAAATTCTAAGGTTAATATTTGCGTTACAGACAGTACGTTTCTTAAATATCAGTCATTGTTGTTAGAAGGGCCAATAAGAAAGCTTAAAGTTTATGGAAATTTAAATCCTGCCACTTTCCTTCCTGAGAAGGAAAATGAAACACCTGATCATGATTGTTCCCGATTCCTAACTTTAAACTATGCAGCTCGGGAAGATCTAATGGGTACTCCATTAGACAATTCTGATATGGAAATAGTAACTGATGGCAGTTCCTTAGCTCAGGATGGAAAGTGTAAAGCAGGTTACACTGTGGTGACTGCTGAACAGGTTTTAGAAGCAAAATGTCTCCCCCAGGGAGGCAATGCTCAGTTAGTGGAGCCTGTGGCTCTGACCCGAGCTATAGAGGTAAACAAAGGGCAGCGGGTAAATATCTACACTGATTCTAAGTATGCTTATTTGACTTTACATGCTCACGCTGCAATATGGGGAAAAAAAAAAAAAAAGTTTAAATCAGCAACAAGAGAACCTATTAAACATTTCAGAGAGAACAAAATACTTTTAACTACTATATATTATGCTAATGAAGTATTTGTTATGTATTGCAAAAGGGATGGGTTTAAAGTAGTGTAAGGTAATCAGCTTGCTAACTGTCAATCCAGAAAAGTGGCACTGTATGAAACCCCATCACTACAGACGCCTTTGATCTGGACAGGTCCTGTGGAACAGGAAAAACCACAATATACTGAGGAAGAATTAGAAAGATATGAGAAAAGAGGAGCAAAGGTTACTGATAAAGGATGGTTACAGTCCAATGATGGACAATTAATAATTCCTGAAAATGCTCAATGGAAAATTCTTAAGGGTTTACGTCAGAGTTTTCATCTCGGTGCAGAGAGTACTTACCAGATGGCTTCTCATTTGTTTGAAGGTAAAAAAAGTAATGAAAACTTTAAAGAGCATTATGAAAAAGCGTGAGGTTTGTCAGAAAAATAACCCAAAGTCTAAAAAGCAAGCAAAATCTGTATTACAAGGAAGTGGAGACTATCCTGAAGAAGACTAGGACATTGATTTTACTCCTATGACAAAAGCTAATGGTTATTCTTGCTTACAAGTTTGGGTGGATACTTTTACTGGATGGATTAAGGCTTTTCCCTGTCATAGTGAACAGGCTAAGGAGGTTATAATGATTTTAACCCAAGAAATTATCCCCAGGTTTGGGCTGCCATGGAACCTTCAGAGTGACAATAGCTCTGCCTTTAAAGCTGCTGTAACTCAGGAGGTATCTAAAGCTCTAGGGATAGAATATCACTTACACTGTTCTTGGAGATCCTAATCCTCAGGAAAGGTCAATAAAGCTAAAGACATTATCAAACGACATCTGCACATATTAACTCAAGATGCACAGGACAATTGGATTAAAGTCTTACCCATAACTTTAATGAGGGGTCGAACTGCCCCCCCAAAGGAGGGACTGTCCCCTTTTGAATGTATTAATGGAAGGCCTTTTTTATGCACAGACATTGCTATAGACCCTGAATCCTTGGAATTAACTAGTTATGTAACTCAGCTCTCAGTTTTTCAACAGGCATTAACAGAACTCCATGAAACAACTCCTGACCCAGCCTCTGAGTCCAGCAAGCCTCTATTTGAACCAGTAACCGAAGTCCTCATAAAACTTTGGGCCCATCATTTTAGCCCCTCTGGGAAGGCAGAGGGAACGCCCTCACCAGGTTATTATTTCTTCTCCCATAGGTGTCAATGTGCCAGGTATTGACTCATGGGTACATCACAGTCAGGTTAAGAGGTGGCACCCTGACCAGAATTAAGTCTTTACTATCTATGCTCTGACATTGTACTTTTCAGATAGGCCTGATAACTTATGTGAGACTACTTCTGCTGACTCCAAAAGTCCTGAGTCCACTATTTGATCCTCAAAACAATGCCTCCTGTCCAGGGCTCACTCCTATGCAGCATTTCATAATCCATCTAACTGCTGGGTCTGTGGAGTGCTCCCCTCTGCATCAGTGAAGGCTTCCCATTGTGGACATCTCCACTTCAGGGAAAAGACTTTCTCCAAATCTGCAAATATTCTCAACAACAATCATATATGATGCCTCTTCTTCATCTGATGACATCTACCAACACTAAAATGGACTGTAGCAGCACATTTTACTTTAACTATGGACACGATGTGCCTTTTAATTTTGATTATATATTGTCTCAGTTCAATGACTATTTCGCTGCACATAAAGGCAAATAAGTATAGATCTAGTGGTTTTTTACCTGACGTTTATCAAATATGGGATGAGGTTATATGGCTAACTCCTGAAAAAGGGTATCTAATATTTACTGCCCCTATATGCTGGAAACATAGAGTAATCTGTAGAACTTAGTCAACAACTTAATATAATGATTGGAAACACTTGGGATTTTTGCCTCAGGAAATATGCAATGTAATTATTCCCGAGTTTTCCAACCCCAGTTCAGGCCCTCCGTTTGTCTGACCAGTCACTAATTGGGACTGGACATCTCACTCATGCTGGCTTGCTCCAAATGGGACTTATTGGATATACGGCTCTTACCTCAGGGCATGGCTTTCCCCTGGTTGGATAGAGAGATGCACCCTAGCTCTAGACTTTACTTATGGTTTTATGTTTTCAGAGCTTCCAGAAAGGCCTGCTAATTTACCCCACCTTTAAACTCGGTGAGCAAGGTCTGTATTTCACTGTTATGCTTATTTGGCTACAGTGTTTGTACCCTGTTTGGGAATTACAGATGTTATGCTACGAGTGGATGCTTTGAATAACTTTACTCAATAGGCATTACAAGATTCTCAAAAAGCTATTTCAGCTCTTAATGATGAACAGGTACAAATTAGAAAGGCGGTTTTACAAAAAAGGTTGGCTTTAGATATTCTGACAGCTGCACGAGGAATTTGTTCCATTATTCATACCCAGTGCTGTACATATATACCTGATATGAGCACTAATGTTACTCATTTTGCTAAACACATGAAGAAGATGACTATGCTATGGATATTCCCGAAGCCTCAATCGCCTCACTTTTGGAGATGTACCATCATTCTGATTGTTCTTTTTTTGCTGTTTGCTCCCTGCATCTATAATTGTGTTATTGGATTTGTTTCTAGTCGCATGAAGGCTTTTAAGTTTGCGTGAAGTCTGGGAGTTGGTGATGGACAGGGAGGCCTGTCGTGCTGCAATTCATGGCGTCGCAAAGAGTCGGACGCGACTGAGTGACTGAACTGAACTGAATGCATATATATGGAAT
>SJYQ01001223.1:207431-238663 GCA_006410935.1 Redunca redunca
AAAAAAAAAAATCCCATGTTATTTTTTTTAAAGACAGGCAGCAGAAATAATTTTTAAAAAGCATTTTATTTCTATAAATACTGGTTTTACTTACAATTTTTGGCAATGGTAATAAAATAATAAATTTTATCTGAAAGAACAAGCAAAATAGACAAGGACATTCACAAAAGGCAAAAACAAAATAGTTATCTTGACAGATATACAATATATTTGTAAACAAAACAAAGTGACATTGCCTTAAAAAATATAGAGTTGTCAATAGAAAAAACAGATAAAGCTCCTGAAAGAACTCAACTCACTATTAACTATCTTTTGCGATCTTGCCTAGAGAGTCCCAGGGATGGGGGAGCCTGGTGGGCTGCCATCTATGGGGTCTCACAGAGTCAGACGCGACTGAAGCGACTTAGCAGCAGCAGCAGCAGCATTTGCAGGCACAGAAACTGACTCAAGTTAATTCTAAGAAGCAAAGCCTTGATGCTATTATCTCTCCTCAGTTGTTATTGTTGTCTTGTGTGTGTATGTGTGTGTGTGAAAATCTAGGTAATTTAGGCTGGAGAGGGAAGAGAGGGTAAAGACTTGAAGTGCCTTTAAGGAGGAGGAGGAAAGGAAGGGGGTTGGAGATTTCATTGTGTAATCTGAACAGCATTGGTGAAGCTCAAACAAGGGAGGTAGCAAGTCATGCAGGCCTAGGGGAAGAGCATTTCCAAAATAACAGCAGTTGCAAAGTCTTTGGATCAGGAAGAAATGGAATTTGCTTGAGAAAAAGCAATGCCCGTGTTGTCAAAAACAGTGCACCAGTGGGGAAAATAGAGTAGAATGACAGAATGGAAAAGAAGAGGTAGTCAGGGAACATATCACTGGCAATAAATAACAATGTGTACTCCTTAGGAGCATACTTCAAAGCAAACAGCAGTAACAGTGTTGATAATACTAAGCAACAATAAAAACACATGACTGGAAACATTTCATATTTTTACTATAGTAATAGAACAAAGGAGATCGTATACAAAAGTCTGCACATTTATTTATACATAGAATTTTTCACCTGACACCAGAACACACACACACACACTCTTTCTACACCTAAAGAAAGTGGTTTAAGCTGACACTTAGCAAAGTGCTTTGGCCCAAGCAAACTAAATGAAAAGGCCTAGTAAAATATTCAAAGTGCAAATCAATCAATCAAGTATTGAGTAACTAAATATAATAGAATTTACACTCAGGAAATTACCTAAAAATGCAGACAACAAACTCACAACAGCTTAGTTATCTGTAGTCCTTCCTCTTCAGTTCTAGCAGGGATGCTAACACCTCAGTGATTATCACTTTCCAGCATTTTGTGAAAGTTTAGAGAATTTAAATAAATTGAGGAGGGGGGAAAATAAAGAGTGGGAAGAGATAAAGAGGACAAGAAAGGAAGAGGAAACTGAGAGATTTCTCCTGGCATATGTCTACAGCCAGGATCCCAGCTTCCTTGAATGGTGCACAGAGATTGCTAAGTATCTGTGCCAGAAATGGAGAAGCGATGGCATTCAACTCCAGGAGGAGACTCAACTCCAGGAACCACGGAGGCAGCCAAGTGTGCTGATGTTCAGGAACCAATTCTTAGAGGGTACCCCACAGGTCTGTGAAAGAGCCCTAGGAGACTGCAAGAAAAAATGTTTCCACAAGTATAATCACAGATTAGATAGTCGGATAGATAAGAGGAAGCATAATAACTCTATGACCTGATAATTACTGAAATAAATGAGACAATTCCTGCATATCAGACTGTGTCAAGTAAGACCAAAACTCAGTATTAGCTTGATGAGATGGGAAATTACACACACAAAGAATTAACTGTTACCTGTAATACATTTGAGCCCAAGGCAAGAGAAGATACAAAACTGAAATCTTTACATGTTCAACAAGGGTAAGACACATGTAACTGGAAAGAAAGTTCTATAAAGGGTTTAATCACCCTGGACCATTTTTATCCACTACATTTACTATTCTCAGACAACTCCTTTGTAGCTTAAGAGTAAGAGAACTAAAATCAGCCCAATTTATAAACTGAACCAACTCCCCGTCTATGATGCTTTTCAGTTAAAACTATGGGTGCAGGACAAATCAAACTGGACGTCATGGCATTTTTCCTTGGGAATCTTAATTTACTTTACTACTGTGACTGAGACAGATATGGCTACTTCACTCTGACTGCTGCTGTTGCTGCTGCTAAGTCGCTTCAGTCGTGTCCGACTCTGTGTGACCCCATAGACGTCAGCCCACCAGGTTCCCCAGTCCCTGGGATTCTCCAGGCAAGAACATTGGAGTGGATTGCGATATCCTTCTCCAATGCATGAAAGTGAAAACTGAAAGTGAAGTCGCTCAGTTGGGTCTGACTCTTCATGACTGCATGGAGTGCAGCCCACCAGGCTTCTCCATCCATGGGATTTTCCAGGCAAAAGTACTGGAGTGGGGTGCCATCGCCTTCTACTGAAGGCCAGCCAAATGGGAAAGGGGACAGAATGAATCAAATTCCCCTTCTGATCACTCACCAACGAGGTCCACAGGCACCAGGCCTCATTCTACTAACTATCTCTGCTTCTCCAACTGCAGTCAATGATACGCAGGGCCTGCTTGATGCTTGCAAGGGCACTCACCAAACATAGGCATTTTAGTACTTGGCTTCTTTTAGATGTCCCTGGGCTAGGTAAAGAGAGTCTGAGACAGTGTTCCTTCTGCCTTGTCTCCATGCCTGGAGTGAATGTGTGCCTCTTCCTCAACTGGGACAGGAAACCACAGCTCTCCACTGACTAACTCCCATGTCTGGTCCAAACTCACATCACATCTTCTCCATCAACTTCTCTACACCAGGCTTTCGGAGCCAGGTTATCTTAGATCAGCAAAACAAAGGCACTTTGGAGAGTTCAGCACCACACAGGACCATACATTACAAAGCCATTCCAATCTGGGTATATTAATACTGAGATCGTCAAGGCATGAAAACAGTTGAAAATTACGGTGCTAAAACACTCTACAGATTATATCTGTAATAGAGCTTTCGAACTTACAAAGAACATGAAATACCAGTACAGGTTGTTACTTTTCGTCTCTCCCCCTCTCATTCTCTCTCAACACACACACACACACACACTTTTTACGTGTTAAGACAATTATATTAAAAACAGGTAATATATTTTTAAATAACATCGACTTTCAGATCCAACAAAACATATACAGACGGTGATGCATGTGTGTGGATGGCACTGGTTGACAGTTTTACAGCAATACTTCAGCTCCACATGCATGCGTACTTGCTGCCTTCTCACCTGGATGAAGACACATCTGCCAGTACTGACAGGCCAAGTACAGACCACGGTTTCTCAAGGACCCTGCCCCGCATCCCTTATCACCTCTCCTCAGAGCTGTCTTCCTGTGTTTGGCAAACCCCCCTGGAGCAGCACCAGGATCTACTCAAGCGAGGTGAGGGTCCTTTAGACCCTCACAGTTACTACCAACTCCTGTTTATTTGCCCGAGTCCTTCCTTCCCTGTACAGGACAGGATGCCAAGGCTTTCTGGAGTATTTTGTCAGGTCAGGTAAGGTGTTGGTATTCCCATCCCTCCCTCACATCTCTCCATTTTCCTTTCTTTTTTTTTTTATTTCTTAAGGAAACAGGATTCTAAGCCACATATTTTTGTCTCTCTGTTTTTTTTTTAATTGAAGTATATTTGCTTTAAAATGTGGTGCCCATCTCTGCTGTATAGCAAACTGACTCAGTGATACACACAAAGACATTCTTGTTTTACAGCCTTTTACAGTTTGTCACAGGATACTGAGTATAGCTCTGTGCATTCTGCAGTAGGACCTTGTTGTTTATTCTAAATGTAGTAGCTTGTATCTACCAGTCCCCTACACACAGATGAACCTTCATGAATTAAAAAAATAATAATAATAAATTACCCACTGGTTTCACTATATTTGATACTATTGGATAATGCTATAAATTGTTTTTTTTTTTTTTGTTTGTTTGTTTTTAATGAGGTTTTTAACTGACTGAAATACTTGCTTTAGACTTACTGAGAGTAGAATTAACTTTTTTTTTTGAACCCCTACTTTTAGATTTGGGGGCTGATGATTCAGAATCAGATGTGTTCCCAGTAATGGATGCTACTTCCACCAATCCTGGTTGAAGAGTTTCCAATGATAGCTGAATAACAAGTTTTGTTTCAGGAGGTAATCCTTGTAGCTGCTTAGGCTTCTTAAACATTTGATGACTCTGCGTCTTGTGCTCCATTTTCACTTTGAAACTTAAAAACCATAGCTGACATTCGGAACACTGGTGAAAATTCTCTTCCCGGTGCCCTCTATGATGATACATGTATGGTGTTGCAGCTCTAAAATTTTTGAGACAAAATGGGCAAAGCAAATTCTTAGTGTCACCATGGTATGTTCTGAAATGTGCATCCACATGTCCAAAGACTGGTGAGCTGTAATTGCAAATCTGTCATACACAGGGCATTTCACCAGGCTTATGATTGTCTTTCATATGCTTTAAGAGAACCTGATTTGTCTAAAAGGACAATTCACAGATTTTACAGGCTGTGGAGGGCTCCTGGGGTGTGTGGACACTTTCATTGTGACACTGCAGCTGGAAGGGAATAGGAAACTGGTGGTGGCAGTGCTAACAGGTGGGGTGGTTTTTCCAGGTGTCACCTCTCTGCCTCTCAAGTTCCAAATGGTGCTTGATGTCATTCATAAACTTGACATTTTTTAGGACTTTCAAGCAGCTGAGGCATTTAAAGGCTGTGTGAGTCTTCGGTTCTGGTTGCTCATCTCCTCTATGCTGTCCATAGGAGAAGTCACTAAGTTACACAATCAGATTTCCTTCTGTGGGATCAACAATCTTGTTTTCATTTGCTAAACTTGGTTTCATAAAAGGCAGAGGAACCAGAGATCAAATTGCCAACATCCGCTGGATCAAGGAAAAAGCAAGAGAGTTCCAGAAAAACATCTATTTCTGCTTTATTGACTATGCCAAAGCCTTCGACTGTGTGGGTCATAGTAAACTGTCAAAAATTCTGAAAGAGATGGGAATACCAGACCACCTAACCTGCCTCTTGAGAAATCTGTATGCAGGTCAGGAAGCAACAGTTAGAACTGGACATGAAACAGCAGACTGGTTCCAAATAGGAAAAGGACTACGTCAAGGCTGTATATTGTCACACTGCTTATTTAACGTATATGCAGAGTACATAGTGAGAAACGCTGGACTGGAAGAATCGCAATCTGGAATCAAAATTGCTGGGGAAATATCAATAACCTCAGATATTCAGATGACACCACCCTTATGGCAGAAAGTGAAGAAGAACTAAAAGGCCTCTTGATGAAAGTAAAAGAGGAGAGTAAAAAAATTGGCTTAAAGCTCAACATTCAGAAAACGAAGATCATGGCATCCGGCCCTATCACTCCAGGGAAATAGATGGAGAAACAATGGAAACAGTGTCAGATTTTATTTTTGGGGGCTCCAAAATCACTGCAGATGAGAGTAAAAGACGCTTACTCCTTGGAAAAAAAGTTATGAGCAACCTAGATAACATATTCTAAAGCAGAGACATTACTCTGACTCCTGACTAAGGTCCGTCTAGTCAAGGCTATGGTTTTTCCTGTTGTCATGCAAGGAGATCAACCCTGGGATTTCTTTGGAAGGAATGATGCTACAGCTGAAACTCCAGTACTTTGGTCACCTCATGCAAAGAGTTGATTCATTGGAAAAGACTTTGATGCTGGGAGGGATTGGGGGCAGGAGGAGAAGGGGACGACTGAGGATGAGATGGCTGGATAGCATCACTGACTCGATGGACGCAAGTCTGAGTGAACTCCGGGAGTTGGTGATGGACAGGGAGGCCTGGAGTGATGCGATTGTGGGGTCGCAAAGAGTCTGACACGACTGAGCAACTGAACTGAACTGAACTGAAACTTGGAAAGTCAGTTTTTGTCAGTCCATTTTCCCCTAAAGGACTTGCAGGCTTGCAATGAATATTGTCCTTTGGAAAAGCTGTTGGACAAGGTTCTCCATTCTGAACATGGCTTTTTGAGGTATGGACACTATCTGGTGTGCTTTGCTGAGTAGTCACTGAATGAAAAATACCCGAAGGGAACAATGCTAAAGAACTCCATCACAGAGTTTAGGCCTTTTGGGATTTGTGCTGTTTGTTGGAGAGGTGGAAAGTCGCTTTGATACACGAGGACTTTTATTCATATCTCCTGCATAAACTGCTGTTTCTACAGGATGCTGCAATGAACTTGTGAAGGTAATCAAAGGAGAACATAACTCTGAAAAGCTATTAGGCACTATTTGTGGAGAAATATTTTTATAATCAGCTTAGACAAAGGCTCAACAATAATAGGACTAGCTGTTGATCTTGATTCAGTGACAGAAACTGGCAAGACAGTCTTTGCTTCTGATGTTGGAATCACATGACTAACAGGCTATAATTTGTGAGCATTATCTTTCCTGAAGTGACCATACCTGTTGCTTCTTGAACATGAAACTGGGGTAACTGCTCAATATGTTTCAAACAACTGGTTCTGAATTTGAGGTCATCCCAACAAAGATCACATCAGCATCTTCATTTACATGTTCCACTCCAACCAAGATCAGTTCAGCATCTTCATCTACTTGTTTGGTTTCTCACACTTTTCTGTGGTTCTGGCTCTTGTTCTTTACATAACATACATGGCGGTTCCATATTTTAAATACCTTTTTATTCCTGGAGGGTGTGGCCACAAGTCCCAGTGCTTCCTTTATATAAACTGCCACCTAAGTATAAACATACTATATATTAGTTAAGTACAGAAAAGTGCACTATTTGATTATCTCCAAAACTCTAGGGTAGTTATAAACCCCTTACTTTACAGATAAAGACACTGAGCTTCAAAGAGACTAAATGACAGCTGAAAAACCTATGACTACAAGTCTACATGACTCTAGAATCATAGTTTTGTCCCATGTTGATTTTAATCTCTTCTATTAAAAAAAAAGGAAAAAAAACAACACCACTGATCATTAGGTGAAATCACATGTAAAGGATGAGCATTTTTACAAAAGCATTATTGTACAGTGTTTAGAAACAAGGACTTCGGAGTCAAAGAAGATTAAGCTGGAATTCTAAGTTGCATATTTTGCCACTCACCAGCTGCATGTTTTGCGGCAAATTTATAACTTTTAAATGTGTTTTTGGTATATTAAAGACAAACATGCTTATTTCTTAGACTTAAGGCTAACGGCTCTTTTCAAAATGCATCAGCTATTCAATGGCATCTTGTTTTGTAGTAAAATTGGAAGAAAACATATCTTAAATGCACATTACAACTGATTCACACATACTAATTTCATAAATGTTAATATAGAAAATAAGTAGCAAATTCAAAGTATAAAGTATCTATACATAGTTAACAAACAGCGTAATTCAATGTCAAGCACTTAACTCAGGCCTAGCAAATTGAGAATGAACTCTCTTGATAATCTCACTCCAATTCCACACTGATATATCCTAAATTTCTCCCTCTAATCCTTACTAAACTTAAATCCAACAATGCTTCATCCTTCAATCCACATTTCTCTTCCCCACATAGCGGGCAAAGTGATGCCAGTATTTCTCGAATACCAATATCAGACAGACAGACAGACAGACAGACAGACACACACACACACACACGATACCCCTTATGAATATAGAGGCAAGGGCCCTCAACAAAATACTGGCAAACAAAATCTAACAATATTTAAAAATGATTATATAACATGATCACGTGGGATTTATGGAGGTATGCAAAGTTTGCTCATTATACGAAAGTCAATCACCATTATGACATTTTAATAGAATAAAGGACAAAAAACACATCTGCCTGCAGAAAAAGTATTTCCCTGAATCTAGCACCTTTTCATAATAGGGGTTAAAAAAAACAATAACTAAGAACAGAAGAGAATTTCTCAATCAAAGGGTACCTGTAAAAGACCCACAGTTAACATCATACTTAATAATGAAAAACTGAAAGCCTTCCCTCTAAGATTGGGAAGAACACAAGGATGTCTATTCCACACCTTGGCTCAATATTATACTGGCAGTTCTATAACCAGGGCAATCAGGTAAGAAAAAGGAGTTGTTGTTGTTTTAAAAAAAACAAAAACAGNGGGAGAAAAGAGGAGTTGTTGTTTAATGGGACAGGTGATGCATCCAGAGTTTCAATTTTGCAAGATGAAAAGGTGTAGAGATCTATTTCATAACAATGTGATAAGGAATTCCCTGGTAGTTCAGAGGTTAGGACTCCACACTTTCCTATCAGGGTATGATCCCCAACCAGGCAACTATCATGCAAGCTGAATAGTACAGCTAAAACAATGACAACAACAAAACAACACTGTGACTATGTGTGTGTGGGTGTGTTAGTCGATCAGTTGTGTCCCACTCTTTGCATCCCCATGGACTGTAGTGCACCAGGCTCCTTTATCCATGGGATTCTCCGGGCAAGAATACTGGAGTGGGTTGCCATTTTCTCTTCCAAAAAGGCTGATGAAAGTGTGTGAAATACTTAGCACGTAAAAATGGTTAAAATGGTGAAATTTAAGTTACAAGTTTTTTGCAAAAATAAATAAATAAATAAAAGATAGAAAAACATTTAACAATCAGGAAAATCATTTGAATAGAGTTATCATCAAACATGATATACAGATGGCCAACAATTACAAAAAATACTGCTTAACATGATTAGGAAAATGTAAATCAGTCTCAGTGAGATACTACTTCACAGGCATTCAGTTGGCTCTAATCAAAAACAGGAATAATAACAAGTGCTGCAGAGGATGTGGAGAAAAGATATCTTCATATATTGTTGATGTAATTGCTGTAAAATGGTACAACCACTTTAAAGTGGTTTTTCAGTACCTCAAAAATTAAATATAGAGTAGCCATATGATCCAGCAATTTCACTCTTTTATTATGTCAATAAAAACTGAAAATGTTTAGCCCATGCAAAAACAATGTTAGCAGCAACATTACTCACAATAGCCACAAAGAGTACACCATCCAAATATTATCCATTAATTGATGAATGGATAAATAAACTGTGGTATATGCTCACAACAGACTACACATAAGCCATATGCCATATTCAGCCATAAAAAAGCATACCCTGCTATACATCCATGAAATTGATGAATCTTGAAAATACACAAACTTGGGGACTTCCCTGGATATCCAGCGTTTAAGACTCTGCACAGGTTCCATCCCTGGGATGGGAACTAAGAGCCCACATGCCACATAGCTAAATAAATAAATATTTAAAATGAAAATATAATCCGTGAATAAAGCCAGACACAAGGCCACACAATGTATGTGGGAGAACTGTAGGTGGAAGAGAAGCAGGAAAGAGAAGTGTTCTGTAATCCAAATATTTTTTGAGGGAAGGAGGAAATGAACTACTCTGATAAAGGCTGCCAATAAATTAAATAAAATAAAGACTAAAAATTGACCACTTAGTTAAACATTTGGAATTCACTGGTGACCTTGACAAGAGTGGATTTAAAGGAAAATGAGATAGTTGGAGATAACAAATTCTACAAACAATTGTGTAAACGTCTATAATAAGCAAATATGAAATAAAAGAAGCAGAAGCAGGATGAGTCACCAAAGATGGACTTTTAATGACACGTGACGTTACAGTCAGTCTGTTTGCCAATGGGAACCATCCAGAAGAACAGAAAATTTAATCCAGGACAAAGAAGAGACTTGCTAGAATATCGCTGAGTAAACAAGAATTGAGTAGAACTAGCACACAAGAAGTGTACAGAAGCAAATCACTCACAGTAACAGAACTGAGATCATATGAAGAAAGGTTGGCATGGTGGATTAATGGGCACGGTAGCCAGCCTTCAAGACGACCCCAACTGAATCACATTTCCTGATATTCCCACCCCTGTGTAGTTCTCTCTCAAACTATCACAGGGTTGACCTGTGAGACTAAGCAAATACATGCTCTATCTTGGGTGCAAGTTCTTTCCTGAATCACTCATTCTGGGAAGACAGCAGCCTCCACACGAGCAGCCCCTTGCAGAGGCCCACAGAGGGAGGAAGTGAGGCCTCATGAGTACAGCCAAGTGAGAGAGCTTAGATTCAACAAGCCAAGTCTTCATAGGTTGCCAAACCAGAGAAAAGCTTGATTACAACCTCAGGTGAGACCCTGAGGCTAAGCTACCCAACTGGATTCTAGAGCAAGAGATAACAAGTGTAAGTTCTTTCAAACTATTCAATTTTGAGATAATATGTACAACACAAACATTTCGAATTATAATATCATTCACATCATACTTACCCACAGAAGAGTTCTCCTATAAATATGGCAAACATTTTTTAAAAAAAGCACAAAACAAACCAAAAAACCTAAAAACAGAAGTTGCCTGGCAGTCCAGTGGTTAGGACTCAGCCCTCTCATGGTCAGGATCCTGTGTTCGATCCCTGGTTGGGGAACAAATATCCTATGAAGCCACATGGTGTGACCAAAACAAAACACGACAGCACTGATATGCTGTGAACTTCAAAGCTGTACCGGCAATAGATAACTATACAACAGAGTTGTAGGCACAAGTTACTGGGCAGAGAACTACCTATGATCTTGTTTACTGGCATGAAATGAACTCAGATGGTCCCCCGTCCCCATCCAGTGGAGTTCAATTACTTAATGAAATAAAGTCCTAAGGGTACAGAAATTAGCAAATAATCCCATTAAACATGATTTATCACAACACATTTTCTCTGAATGAACCACTTTATTCATTTATTCATTTGGCCATGCTGCTTGGCTTGTGGGATCCCAGTTCCCTGACCAGAGACTGAACCCAGACAACTGCAGTGAAAGCCCAGAATCCTAACCACCAGGATATCATGGAACTCCAGCACCTTCATTACTTTGATTTTGTAGCTAAAACCTTAGGATATGTGCATTGCCCCCATTTTAGCCTCACCAAGTGGTAGGAGTCAGCTCTACACAGCTTAAAATCCATACTGCTCTCTCTCTCTCTCTTTTTTTTTTTTTTTTTTTTTTTNCATACTGCTCTCGCTCTCTCTCTCTCTTTTTTTTTTTTTTGCCAAGAAGGCAGGAGAAAGCAAGCCACCAGCCTCCCTGCCTGCTTTTAAGGTTACAACTCAGAGCGCTTCAAAGTGACCTGAAACCATGATTGTCGTGAAGTCACCACCCGCAATCAGGGTCAGCTAATCCCCAATCAGGATAATTCTCTCTCAACAGCAACCTGTCAGCTCATGAGTGAAAGGAGAAAAATGGAAGGCAAGAAAGACACAACTCTGTTCCTTATTGTAAAAAATGTCTGTCACCTTACCGCAGGGGCACACTGAAAACCTGAGTACTTGAGACTTCCCAGGCAGGAGAAGGTCACATCCTGGAGGCAGGCAGAGGGAAAGGTCAGGCTGCGTCACGTGTTCCAGGAATGCTCTATCCCCCAGGCCCTACTTGGTCTTACCCTACAGATGCTGAGCAGGCGTCTCACACTCAACCAGAGCAAGTGATTGAATTCCAATTCTCTGAGCTTCTTCCTCCCACCTCCCTTTTCTCAGTAACAAACAAACAAGCAAACAAACAAATACCTCATCTGCCAACTTCCCAAACCAAAGGCCGAAATCTTGGGGCCCCCAGGGACAGAAGTAGCCCTGGAGTCCGAGGAGAGGCAGAGGAAACAGGAAAATGACCAAGGCGCCATGGTGGTGAAAAGGGCACTAGATCGATTTTTTTTTTTTTTTTTTTTAATCTGTGCGGGCCTGACTGTGCCTGGGCCCAGAACGAGGCTGGGCCTGAGTCACAAACGACTTGGGCAGGGGCCAGAGGCCTGACAGGCCCTTATGCAGAGCTGGCTCGTCCCACCCTCCCAGGGAGGGAAGGCTGCTGGAGTGCAGCCCCGACCCTGACTAGAGAGGGCAGAGAGCGAAAGGGACCTGGGGCAGGTGGGCCCAGCCGCACGCTGCCTCCAGAGGGCCCTCGGGCCCTCACAGGCTGCCCGGCCAAACAAGGCCTTAGTGCATGGGAACCCAAGAAAACCTCCCCTCGGCCCTCAGGCACGCTTTCGCCGCACCACGTCCCAGTCCTTACTGGTCCCCGTTGGCAGCGGTGCCAGAACTGCCCGCAGCTCACTTGCCCCTAGGCAGTCCCCGGGTTAAGTCTGAGCTGCCCTCCCGCTACAGGTGTGCCTGCTGCCACCGATGATTGGCTGCCAGGTGTTGACTCCTGTAATCTGACTGGCCGCGTGGCCAAGTTGAACACATGCGCCTGCCGTGGCACCTCTGGAGGCAAATGCTGGGGGCGAGATCAGGCTGAACCTGAATCTCAAGGGTCTTGGGTCTGTCAAGATTGCGCAGATCACCAAAGGAGGACTCGGGGTGGAAACAGATTGCACAGTCGCCAGGGCACAGGGCTGAGAGCAGCATCCGAATCTACCAGCGGAGTCCAGTGATAGTGGCCAGCACTCACAGCCCTCAGGGGTGACCTGCCCCAGGCTTAAGAAACTTGACCATACACCTGGATCTTGAAGCCCCTTCTCTTGGAATTCCATTTGGATCGATGAAGGGCAGCCTGCCCCCTGTTTTTGCACAGCCTATAGTGAGCTGAGAATGAGCTTTACTCCTTTGTTTAAATTTTAGAGCCTTACACTTTTTAATGACTGAGGAAAACCGAAAAGAATATTATTTTCTGACGTGAAAATTGTGTGGAATTCAATTTTTGGAGTCCTTAAAGTTGGAACAGGAACTTGCCAGTGCCTTTGGTTATTTTGTATGGCTGCAAACTTTATTAATGGCCAAAGATCATATTCCCAAAGCCTCGGGTATTTATTTTTTTGGCCCTTTACAGAGTCTTTTTTAAACAACCTGTTCTGCTGGAAGTCTCCTAGTAGTCATATGGGAGAATAGAGTTTTGGTTTGGTTACATTTTCTTCTCTATTATGTTCATTTTTCATTCTTTATAAATTTTGTTCCTTCTTATCTGTATAAGTTTGTTCTGTTGCTCATCTTTACAATTTTTTGACATAGTTATTGGTAACTCTCATTTCTCTTGTATGTAATACTATAAATTTACCTTAATTCGTTGTTGTTCAGTCCCTCAGTCATGTAGGACTCTTTGCAACTCCATGGACTGCATGCAGAACAACAGGCTTCCCTGTCCTTCACTATCTCCTGCAGTTTGCTCACACTCATGTCCACTGAGTTGGGGATACTATCCAACCGTCTCATCCTTTGCTGCCCACTTCTTCTCCTGCCCTGAGTCTTTCCCAGCTTCAAGGTCTTTTCCAGTGAGTTGGCTTTTCACATCAGGTGGCCAAAGTGTTGGATCTTCAGCTTCAGCATCAGTCCTTCCAGTGAATATTCACAGTTGATTCCCTTTAGGATTGACTGGTTGGATCTCCTTGCTGTCTAAGGGACTCTCAAGAGTCTTCTCCAACACCACAGTTCAAAAGCATCAAATCTTCAGCACTCAGCCTTCTTTATAATCCGGCTGTCACATCCATACATGACCACTGGAAAAACCATAGCTTTGACTAGACAGACTTTGTCAGCAAAGTAATGTCTCTCCTTTTTAATATGCTGTTTCTCATAGCTTTCCTTCGAAGGGGCAGGTATCTTTTAATTTAATGGCTGCAGTCACCATGCACAATCACTTAGGACCCCAAGAAAATAAAGACTGTCACCGTTTCCATCGTTTCCCTGTACAAATTTAACCGTGTCCCACAATTTTTGCTGAATAGTATATTCATTATCATTCACTTCCAAGTATATCCTAATATTCTCTTAAGATAAAGATTATATATTATATGGGCTTCCCCGGTCACTCAACTGGTAAAGAACTTTCCAGCCAATGCAGGAGACACAAGAGGCCCAGGTTCGATCCTGGGACAGGAAGATTCCCTGGAGAAAATAATGGCAATCTGCTCCAGAAAATTCCTGAAAATCTGCCTGAAAATTCCATGGAGATATATATTATGTATTAATACAGTTATTGATATGTTCCAAATGAATGGCATCTTAAAAGATGTTTCTTTGTCAATTTCTCATTGTTGCATTATGGTCAAATCACACAGTCTAAATATTACTGATCATTTTGTATTTGAAGATTTCTATTCAGTTAAGTATACCATGCTTTAGAGTTCCATTCCAGTAAAGTCAAAATGAAGTGAGTGTGATGTAGAGAAAATAGTTGCAATGTCTAAAATTATATATGTGAAATGACCTCCTTTAAGCCTCTCAATTATTCCAGCACCTTTCAGGAGGGTACCTTTAACTAAGTTCCAGGTTTTATTCAAATTTTACCACTTTTCCAACAAATGTTCTTTTCCCGTTCCAACCTGCATGAGGATATATACTAAAAAGCTACCGATACCCTGCTTGGTCTATAGCAATTTCCTAAACTTTCCTTGCTTTTCATGACTTTTGACAATTTTAAGGACTCCTTCAGGGACAGGTATTTTGCAGAATGACTCTCAATATGGGTTTGATATGTTTCTTCTGGTTGCACTGCAGTTTATATATTTTTAGAACTATACCTCCAAGGCAATATATTTTTCTGGTCACTTCCCATCAAGGATTCATACTATCAGTATGACTTACCACTAGTTTCTCTGCTATAAAGTTATCTCCTTCCCCACGACATATTCTGTTCTTTGGAAACAAGTCACTAAACTCAGCCTACACTTAGGGAGGGGCATGGACTCTCATCCTGAGGAGAATATTTAAGAGATACACAAATTACTGAGTATTCAAATTAATTGAAACTCATTTATGAGGAGATCTGGTTCTTCTAGCTATATCTTTTAATTTTAAATTAATTTAATTAAATAAAAGTAAAGATTTAATAGGTTTCCCATGTGGTGCTAGTGGTAAAGAACCTGCCTGCCAATGCAGGAGACATAAAAGATGGGGGTTCAATCCCTGGGTCGGGAATAACCCTTGGAAAGGGAAATGGCAACCCACTCTAGTATTATTGCCTGGAGAATCCCATGGAGAGAGGAGCCTGGAGGGCTATGGTCCATGGGTTCACAAAGAGCTGGACAGGATTGAAGCGACTGAGCACACGCAGATTTAATACCTCAGTCACACTAGCTACACTTTAACATCTCTGAAGTGACATATTAGACAAGGAGATAGAAAATATTTTCATTAAAATTCTCTAGTGATCTGCCGGTTAGGGCTTTGGGCTTCCACTGGAGGGGGCAAATATTCGATCCCTGGTTGAAGATCTAAGATCCATTAAGCCTCACAGTTCAGTTCAGTTCAGTTCAGTTCAGTCACTCAGTCATGTCTGACTCTTTGTGACCCCCTGAATGGCAGCATGCCAGGCCTCCCTGCCCATCACCAACTCATCACCAACTGAGTTCACTCAGACTCATGTCCATCGAGTTGGTGACGTCATCTGGCCATCTCATCCTCTGCAATCCCCTTTTCCTCCTTCCCCCAAGCCCTCACAGCATCAGAGTCTTATCCAAAGAGTCAACTCTTCACATCAGGTGGCCAAAGTACTGGAGTTTCAGCTTTAGCATCATTCCCTCCAAAGAACACCCAGGGCTGATCTCCTTCAGAAAGGATTGCTTGGATCTCCTTGCAGTCCAAGGGACTCTCAAGAGTCTTCTCCAACACCACAGTTCAAAAGCATCAATTCTTCGGTGCTCAGCCTTCTTCACAGTCCAACTCACATCCATACATGACCACTGAAAAAAGCATGGCCTTGAATAGACAGACCTAGGTTGGCAAAGTAATGTCTCTGCTTTTGAATGTTGTATCTAGGTTGGCCATAACTTTCCTTCCAATGAGTAAGTCTTGTCTTTTATTTTCATGGCTGCAGTCATCATCTGCAGTGATTTTGGAGCCCCCCAAAATAAAGTCTGACACTTTCCACTGTTTCTCCATCTATTTTCTATGGAGTGATGGGACCGGATGCCATGATCTTCGTTTTCTAAATGTTGAGCTTTAAGACAACTTTTTCACTCTCCTCTTTCACTTTCATCAGGAGGAGTTTTCATTCTGCTTCCCTTTCTGCCACAAGATTGGTGTCATCTGCATATCTGAGGTTATTGATATGTCTCCTGGCAATCTTAATTCCAGCTTGTGCTTCTTCCAGCCCAGGGTTTCTCATGATGTACTCTACATAGAAGTTAAATAAGCAGGGTGACAGTATACAGCCTTAATGTACTCCTTTTCCTGTTTGGAACCAGTCTGTTGTTCCATGTCCAGTTCTAACTGTTGCTTCCCAACCTGCATATAGGTTTTTCAAGAGGCAGGTCAGGTGGTCTGGTATTCCCATCTCTTTCAGAATTTTCCAAGTTTATTGTGTTCCACACCGTCAAAGGCTTTGGCATAGTCAATAAAGCAGAAATAGATGTTTCTTTGTTTGTTTGTTTGTTTCTGGAACTCTCTTGCTTTTTTCATGATCCAGAGGATGTTGGCAATTTGATCTCTGGTTCCTCTGCCTTTTCTAAAACCAGCTGGAACAGCTGGAAGTTCACAGTTCACGTATTGCTAAAGCCTGGCTTGGAGAATTTTGAGCATTACTTTACTAGCTTGTGAGCTGAGTGCAATTGTACGGTAGTTTGAGTATTCTTCAGCATTGCCTTTCTTGGAGATGGGAATGAAAACTGACCTTTTCCAGTCACTTAATCTATCAGATCTAGTCCCTTAAATCTATTTCTCACTCCCACTGTATAATCATAAGGGATTTGACATAGGTCATACCTGAATGGTGTAGTGGATTTCCCTTCTTTCTTCAATTTAAGTCTGAATTTGGTAATAAGAAACTCTGAGACACAGTCAGCTCCCAGTCTTATTTCTGCTGACTGTATAGAGCTTCTCCATCTTTGGCTGCAAAAAATATAATCAATCTGATTTCAGTGTTGAACACCTGGTGATGTCTATGTGTAGAGTCTTCTCTTGTGTTGTTGGAAGAGGGTGTTTGCTATGACCAGTGCGTTCTCTGGGCAAAACTCTATTAGTCTTTGTCCTGCTTCATTCTGTATTCCAAGGCCAAATTTGCCTGTTACTCCAGGTGTTTCTTGACTTCCTACTTTTGCATTCCAGTCCCCTGTAATGAAAAGGACATCTTTTGGGGGTGTTAGTTCTAAAAGGTTTGGTAGGTCTTCATAGAACCGTTCAACTTCAGCTTCTTCACCATTACTGGTTGGGGCGTAGACTTGGTTTACTGTGACACTGAATGGTTTGCCTTGAAAACGAACAGAGTCCATTCTGTCATTTTTGAGATTGCATC
The DNA here is from genome assembly GCA_006410935.1 of Redunca redunca. Classification (NCBI taxonomy): domain Eukaryota; kingdom Metazoa; phylum Chordata; class Mammalia; order Artiodactyla; family Bovidae; genus Redunca; species Redunca redunca. The sequence continues at coordinate 224,726 of SJYQ01001223.1, forward strand.
CAAGTACTGCATTTTGGACTCTTGTTGACCATGATGGCTATTCCATTTCTTCTAAGGGATTCCTCCCCATAGTAGTAGACATAATGGTCATCTGAGTTAAATTCGCCCATTCCAGTCCGTTTTAGTTTGCTGATTCCTAGAATGTTGATGTTCACTCTTGCCATCTCCTGTCTGACCACTTCGTTTGCCTTGGTTCATGGACCTAACATCCCAGGTCCTTATGCAATATTGCTCTTTACAGCATCGGACCTTGCTTCTCCCACCAGTCACATCCATTACTGGGTATTGTTTTTGCTTTGACTCCATCGCTTCATTTTTTCTGGAGTTATTTCTCCACTGATCTCCAGTAACATATTGGGCATCTACAGACCTGGGGAGTACATCTTTCAGTATCCTATCATTTTGTGTTTTCATACTGTTCATGGGGTTCTCAAGGCAAGAATACTGAAGTGGTTTGTCATTCCCTTCTTCAGTGGACCACATTCTGTCAGACAGGGGCTCTGACAGAGGAGCCAAGAGGAGCTACCCCACATCCGAGATCAGGGGCAGTGAAAGCGAGAAGCTACCCCATGCCTGAGGTCAAAGAAGGCAGCCAAGAGGAGTAACCCTACGTCCAAGGAGCAGTGGCTGTGCAGGCACAGGAGGGCCCAGAGGAGCTACTCCATGTTCAAGGTCAGGAGGGTTGGTGGTGAGAAGATACCCCTCATCCAAGCTAAGGAGCAGCGGCTGCACTTTGCTGGAGCAGCTGTGAAGAGATACCCTACATTCAAGTAAGAGAGCCCCAAGTAAAATGGTAGGTGTTGCAAGAGGGCATCAGAGGGCAGACATACTGAAACCATAATCACAGAAAACTAGCCAATCTAATCACACTAGGACCACAAGCCTTATCTAACTCAATGAAACTAAGCCATGCACTGTAGAGCCACTCAATTAGGCGGGTCATGGTGGAGAGGTCTGGCAGAAGCCTCACAGAAAGGACAAAAAAAAAAAAAAAATCCTACAAGATGAACACTCCATCTGAAAAATCAGATAAAGGATATAAACTGGTTACCTCTCAGAAAAGCCAATCATTCTTCTTAAGGAATACATGTAGCAATGATTTTAAAAATTTCTATTGCTGCAGAAACTTTCGTGGGTAGCACTAACTTAGGTAATTGTTTTGCCAACCTTTCTTCGTTTCAAATGTGATCCACTGTAACACATGAAACTACTTTAGCTCTTTCTCAAAGAAAATTGCATTTTTCAATATCATTCGATTCACATATTTTCTTTTTTCCATAACAATTTCTCTTAGGAGCTACAAGTTATTTAGGTTCAGAAGCAGGAGTAGGAGGAGCCTAAACCACAACATTAAAGAGGCTTGCGAATTACAGAGGTGCCACTTTTGCACTTTGGGTCCCTGGCAATCCTTACTCTATCCTCAGCCTGTTTTCAGTTATACTGCTTAGGTTTCAAACTTTCTGAGTTCTTTCCTCCTCAATGATCTTTCCAGGGTTTTGTTTGGCCATGTCCTGGACCCTGTGGTATCTTAGTTCCACACCTGGTTGTGGAACTGGCTATTGGCAGTGAAAGCATCAAGTCCTAAGTGCTGAGTCAACATGGAATTCTCATATATCTTTTTTTCTTTCTTTCAAATATGTATTCATTTACTTGGCTGTGCTTGGTCTTAGTTGCAGCACGAGGGCTCTTCAGTCTTCATTGTAGCATGTGGAATGCAGGATTTTTAATTGCGACATGTGGTGTTTTTAGTTGCAGTATGTGGGGTCTAATATCCCGAAGAGGGAATGAACTTGGACTCCCTAATTTGGGAGCACAGAGTCTTACACTGGACTACAGGGATGTCCTTCCCATTATCAAACCCAGGTCTCCCACATTGCAAGTGAATTCCTTACTGTCTGAGCCACCATAGCTTTGACTATAAGAACTTTGGTCAGCAGCTTTTTATATCCTGTCTAGGTTGGTCATAGCTTTTCTTCTAAGGAGCAAGCTTATTTTAATTTTGTGGCTACATTGACCCTCCACAGTGGTTTTGGAGCCCAAGAAAATAAAATCTCCTGTTGTTTTCACTTTTTCTCCATTTGCTTGCCATGAAGTAATGGGACCAGATGTTACAATCTTCATTTTTTGAATGTTGAGCTTTAAGCACGCCTTTTCACTCTCCTCTTTCACCCTCATCAAGAGGCGCTTTGTTTTCTGCCATTATCATCTAAATGCCATTATCCATTAAACCTCTGCATATCTGAGGTTGTTGATATTTCTCCCAGCAATCTTGACTCCAGATTGTGCTTTATCCAGCCCAGTGTTTTTCATGATGTACTCTGAACATAGGTTAAATAAGCAGGGTAACAATATACTATCTTGATGTATTCCTTTCCTATTTGGAACCAGTCTGTTGTTCCATGTCCAGTTCTAACTGTTGCTTCTTGACCTGCATACAGATTTCTCAGGCCGTAGATCAGGTGGTCTAGTATTCCCATCTCTTTAAGAATTTTGCAGAGTTTGTCGTAGTCCACACAGTCAAAGGTCTCATCAATTCAAGGCAAATAGATGAGCATACAATAGAAACAGTGACAGACTTTATTTTCTTGAGCTCCAAAATCACTGCAGATGGTGGGTACAGCCACGAAATTAAAAGGCGCTTGCTCTTTGGAAGAAAAGCTGTGACAAACCTAAATGACATATTAAAAAGCAGAGACATTACTTTGCCAACAAAGGTGCGTGTAGTCAAGGCTACAGTTCTTCCACTGGTCATGTATGGATGTGACAGGTGGACCATAAAGAAGACTGAGCACCAAAGAATTGATGCTTTTGAACTGTCGTGTTAGAGAAGACTCTTGAGAGTCCCTTGGACTGCAAGGAGATCAAGCCAGTCAGTTCTACAGAAAATCAGCTCTGAATATTCACTAGAAGGACTGATACTGAAAGTGAAGCTCCAATACTTTGGCCACTTTATGGCAAGACCCAACTCCTTAGAATACATTCTAATGCTGGAAAAGATTGAAGGCAGGTGGAGAAGGGGATGACACAGAATGAGGTAGTTGGATGGCATCACAGACTCAATGGACTTGAGCTTGAGCAAGCTCCAGGAGATGGTGAAGGACAGAGAAGCCTGGTGTGCTGCAGTCCATGGGGTTGCAAAGAGTGAACACGACTGAACAACAACAAATTACTTTTTGTCTTGCCTTTTTTGTTTGTTTGTTTTTTTCTTGTTTCTGCCGTTTTTCACTTCTAATTAAATTTGTTTTTTGAAACTCATGGAAAGTCTAGTGCCAGGAGCCAGGGTGGGGAATCCCACCCATGGCAAATGTCATGAGGAAGAGGACTGACAGGCAAAGGCGAGAACAGGCCTCGAGGGGTCCCCCCTTCTCAAGCTTCTACCCCAATACCAGAATCTGTCTGGTTTATTATTTCATGACTTTCACCAATTCCTCTGACATTAACAGGGGGCTATCCCTGGCCACCTTTCTCTGGAGAAAATCAACTTAGGGCTCCAGCTAATAAGTCTCCTGGACATGAGAGGAATATTTCAATTCAAAATCCCTCTGTTAGCTTGCTTGGCAGGTGTATCCAGACTCTTGCAGTACGCATATGATTGTTCACAGCCTCCCAACTGTGAGAGTCATGGGAAGCCTAAAACATAGAGCCTTTCAAAGAGTTAAAGGTTATTAAGAGTAGTGCTGGTGTAGGATTTCCTTACTGGGCCAATGCTTGTTGGTAAGTTCCCATATCTCTTATCCACTGTACACCTGAGAGTGCATTAGTTAATAGAGTTGAAATGTAAGAAAAACAAGTGTAGCCTTGAAATTAACCACATCAGACCTTTGAGCTAATTGGTTATTTCTGTGTTGAAACTCACTGCACCTTTGTTCCATGAGAAATGTAACCCTGTTTAGCATTTTCTGAGGCTGACATAGATTAGAAATATAAAGAAAAAACATTTCAAGGGAAGGTAAGTTTTCTGGTTGAGCAGCCTTTATCAAAAGAGGGTCATAAAATGTTCACAGGCCTTCAAGGCCAGAAGATAATGTACACAATATTGTTTATGGGAAAGGTATGCAGAAAATATCCTGGTTTTGATAAAGACAAAACAGATGAAATGTTTGGGCTGACTCTGTATGACTTTGCATCTTTCATTTCCCTCTATATACAAGTCAAGGTATAAAAGTCCCTTTTGAAAATAAAGTAATGGGCCTAGCTCACCGAAGCTTGGACACCCCGTGTCTTTCTTTCCTTTTCTTTCTTCTTCTTCTTTTTTTTTTTCTCTCTCTCTCCTCTATTCTCTTATCTGCAATATTGTTTATTTATCTCTCTCTAAATCATGTTCTTGCCTGATGCTGTTTCTCCTGAGGGTTTCCCTGGATTCTGTGGGGACTGGACCCTGGCAGTCTAGGACCTAAAGTTTTCCTACAAATAAGAAACGGATTAGTTGTTTGTCAGTTGCTTCATTTGCTATTATTTTCTCCCATTCCAAAGGCTGTCTTTTCACCTTGCTTATAGTTTCCTTTGTTGTGAAGAAGCTTTTAATTTTAATTAGATCCCATTTCTTTATTTTTGCTTTTATTTCCAGAATTCTGGGAGCTGGATCATAGAAGATCCTGCTGCGATTTATGTCGGAGAGTGTTTTGCCTATGTTCTCCTCTAGGAGTTTTATAGTTTCTGGTCTTACGTTTAGATCTTTACTGCATTTTAAGTTCATTTTCGTGTGTGGTGTTAGAAAGTATCTGGTTTCATTCTTTTACAAGTGGTTGACCAGTTTTCCCAGCACCACTTATTAAAGAGATTGTTTTCACTCCATTGTATATTTTTGCCAACTTTGTCAAAGATAAGGTGTCTATATGTGTGTGGATTTATCTCTGAGCTTTCTATTTTGTTCCATTGATCTATATTTCTGTCTTTGTGCCAGTACCATACTGTCTTGATGACTGTGGCTTTGTAGCAGAACCTGAAGTCAGGTAGGCTGATTCCTCCAGTTCCATTCTTCTTTCTCGAGATTGCATTGGCTATTCAAGACTTTTTGTATTTCCATACAAATCTTGAAATTATTTGTTCTAGTTCTGTGAAAAATACCGCTGGTATCTTGATAGGGATTGCATTGAATCTGTAGATTGCTTTGGGTAGTATACTCATTTTCACTCTATTGATTCTTCCGATCCATGAACATGGTATATTTCTGCATCTATTAGTGTCCTCTTTGATTTCTTTCATCAGTGCTTTAAAGTTTTCTATATATAGTTCTTTAGTTTCTTTAGGTAGATATATTCCTAAGTATTTTATTCTTTTGGTTGCAATGGGGAATGGAATTGTTTCCTTAATTTCTTTTTCTAATTTCTCATTATTAGTGTATAGAAATGCAAGGGATTTCTGTGTGTTGATTTTATATCCTGCAACTTTACTATATTCATTGATTAGCTCGAGTAATTTTCTGGTGGAGTCTTTAGGGTTTTCTATGTAGAGGATCATGTCATCTGCAAACAGTGAGAGTTTTACTTCTTCTTTTCCAATTTGGATTCCTTTTATTTCTTTATCTGCTCTGATTGCTGTGGCCAAAACTTTCAGAACTATGTTGAGTAGTAGCAGTGAAAGTGGGCACCCTTGTCTTGTTCCTGACTTTAGGGGAAATGTTTTCAATTTTTCACCTTTGAGGACAATGTTTGCTGTGTGTTTGTCATACATATAGCTTCATACTATGTTGAGGTATGTTCCTTCTATTCCTGCTTTCTGGAGAGTTTTTATCATAAATCGATGTTGAATTTTGTCAAAGGCCTTCTCTGCATCTATCGAGATAATCATATGGCTTTTATTTTTCAATTTGTTAATGTGGTGAATTGCATTGATTGACTTGCAGATATGAAGAATCCTTGCATCCCCGGGATAAAGCCCACTTGGTCATGGTGTATGACCTTTTTAATGTGTTGTTGGATTCTGATTGCTAGAATTTTGTTGAGGACTTTTGCATCTATGTTCATCAGTGATATCGGCCTGTCGTTTTCTTTCCTTGTGGCACCTTTGTCAGGTTTTGGTATTAGGGTGATGGTGGCCTCATAGAATGAGTTTGGAAGTTTACCTTCCTCTGAAATTTTCTGGAAGAGTTTGAGTAGGATACGTATTAACTCTTCCCTAAATTGTTGGTAGAATTCAGCTGTGAAGCCATCTGGACCTGGGCTTTTGTTTGCTGGAAGATTTCTGATTACAGTTTCAGTTTCCGCACTTGTGATGGGTCTGCTAAGGTTTTCTATTTCTTCCTGGTTCAGTTTTGGAAAGTTGTACTTTTCTAAGAATTTGTCCATTTCTTCCAAGTTGTCCATTTTATTGGCATATAATTGATGATAGTAGTCTCTTATGATGTTTTGTATTTCTGTGTTGTCTGTTGTGATTTCTCCATTTTCATTTCTACTTTTATTGATTTGATTTTTCTCTCTGTTTCTTGATGAGTCTGGCTAATGGTTTGTCAATTTTATTTATCCTTTCAAAGAACCATTTTTTGGCTTTGTTGATTTTTGCTATGGTCTCTTTTGCATTTATTCTGCCCTATTTTTTAATATTTCTTTCCTTCTACTAACTCTGGGGTTCTCCATTTCTTCCTTTTCTAGTTGCTTTACGTGTAGGGTTAGGTTGTTTATTTGACGTTTTTCTTGTTTCTTGAGGTATGCCTGTATTGCTATGAACTTTCCTTTTAGCACTGTTTTATAGTGTCCCACAGGTTTTGGGTTGTTATCTTTTCATTTCCATTTATTTCTATGCATATTTTGATTTCTTCTGTGATTTGTTTGGTATTCAGAAGCGTGTTTTTCATCCTCCATATGTTTGAATTTTTAATAGTTTTTTTTTTATTTATTTTTTTTCCCTGTAATTGAGATCTAATCTTAATGTATTATGGTCAGAAAAGATGCTTGGAATGATTTCGTGTTTTTTTTTTTTTTTTTAAATTTATCAAGGTTAGATTTATGGCCCAGGATGTGATCTATCCTGGAGAAGGTTCCGTGAGCACTTGAGAAAAATTTGAAATTCATTGTTTTGGGGTGAAATGACCTATAGATATTGATTAGGTCTATCTGGTCTATTGTATCATTTAAAGTTTGCATTTCTTTGTTAATTTTCTGTTTAGTTGATCTGTCCATAGGTGTGAGTGGGGTATTAAATTCTCCCACTATTACTGTGTTATTGTCAATTTCCCTTTCATACTTGTTAGCATTTGTCTTACATGTTGTGGTGCTCCTATGTTCGGTGCATATATATTTATAATTGTTATATCTTCTGGGATTGATCCTTTGATCATTATGTAGTGTCCTTCCTTGCCTCTTTTCACACCCTTTATTTTAAACTCTATTTTAACTGATACGAGTATTGATACTCCTGCTTTCTTTTGGTCTTCATTTGCATGATATAATTTTTTCAGACCGTCATTTTCAGTCAGTATGTGTCCCTTGTTTTGAGATGGGTCTTTTGTAAGCAGCATATAGAGGGGCTTGTTTTTGTATCCATTCAGCCAGTCTTTGCCTTTTGGTTGGGGCATTCAACCCATTTACGTTTAAGGTAATTATTGATAAGTATGATCCCATTACCATTTACTTTATTGTTTTGGGTTCGAGTTTATACACCCTTTTTTGTGTTTCCTGCCTAAAGAATATCCTTTAGCATTTGTTGGAGAGCTGGTTTGGTGGTGCTGAATTGTCACAGCTTTTGCTTGTCTGTAAAGCTTTTGATTTCTCCTTCATATTTGAATGAGATCCTTGCTGGGTACAGTAATCTGGGCTGTAGGATATTTTCTTTCATCACTTTAAGTATGTCTTGCCATTCCTTCCTGGCCTGAAGAGTTTCTATTGAAAGATCAGCTGTTATCCTTATGGAAACCCCTTTGTGTGTTGTTTGTTGTTTTTCTCTTGCTGTTTTTAATATTTGTTCTTTGTGTTTGATCTTTGTTATTTTGATTAATTTGTGTCTTGGGGTGTTTTGCCTTGGGTTTATCCTATTTGGAACTCTCTGGGTTACTTAGACTTGGGTGATTATTTCCTTCCCCATTTTAGGGAAATTTTCAACTATAATCTCCTCAAGGATTTTCTCATGGTCTTTCTTATTGTCTTCTTCTTCTGGGACTCATAATTCGAATGTTGGAGCGTTTCATATTGTCCTGGAGGTCTCTGAGATTATCCTCATTTCTTTTAATTCGTTTTTCTTTTTTCTCTCTGATTTATTTATTTATACCATTCTATCTTCTATTTCACTAATCCTATCTTCTGCCTCCGTTATTCAACTATTTGTTGCCTCCAGAGTGTTTCTGACCGCATTTATTGCATTATTCATTATATATTGACTCTTTTTTATGTCTTCTAGGTCCTTTTTAAACCTTTCTTGCATCTTCTCAATCCCTGTTTCCAGGCTATTTATCTGTGATTCCATTTTTATTTCAAGATTTTCGATGATTTTCACTATTGATATTTGGAATTCTTTCTCTGGTAGATTCCCTATCTCTTCCTCTTTTGTTTGGATTGGTGGGCATTTCTCCCATTCCTTTACCTGCTGAGTATTCTTCTATGTCTTCATCTTGGTTATATTGCTGCGTTTGGAGTGGCCTTTCTATATTCTGGGAATTTGTGGAGTTCTCTTTATTATGGAGCTTCCTCACTGTGGGTGGGGTTGTATCAGTGGCTTGTCAAGGTTTCTTGGTTAGGAAGGCTTGTGTTGAAGTTCTGGTGGGTGGAATTGTGTTTCTTTTCTCTGGAGTACAGTGGAGCAACCAGTAATGGGTTATGAGACGTCAATGGTTTTGGAGTAACTTTGAGCTGCCTGTATATTGAAGTTCAGGGGTGTGTTCCTGTGTTGCTGGAGAATTTGCATGGTATGTCTGGCTCTGGATCTTGTTGGCCCTTGGGTGGTGCTTGGTTTCAGTGTAGCTATGGAGGCATTTGATGAGCTCCTATTTACTAATGTTCCCTGGATTCAGGAATTCTCTGATGTTCTCAGGATTTGGACTTAAGCCTCCTGCTTCTGGTTTTCAGTTTTATTTTTACAGTAGCCTCAAGACTTCTCCATCTATACAGCACTGATGATAAAACATCTAGGTTAAAGATGAAAAGTTTCTCCACATTTAGTGACACCCAGAGAGGTTCACTGAGTTACATGGAGAACAGAAAAGGGAGGGAGTAGTTAGAGGTGACTGGAATGAGATGAGGTGGGATCAAAAGAGAGAGCAAGCTAGCCAGTAATCACTTCCTTATGTGCGCTCCACAGTCTGGACCGTTCAGAGGTCTAGGGAAGAGGAGAGGGGGGAAGTAGACAGAGGTGGCCAGAATAAAAGAGGGAAATGAAAAGGATAGAGACAGGTCGAGCCATTAATCAGTTCCTTAGGTGTTCTCCACCATCTGGAACACACAGAGATTCACAGAGTTGGGTAGAGAAGAGAAGGGGGAGGGAAGAGACAGAGGCCACCTGGTGGAGAAAAAGGAGAGTCCAAAGGAAGAGAGAGTGGTCAAGCCAGTAATCTCACTCTCAGGTAAAATTGGGTAGTGAACTTTGGATTTTTCAATGTACAAAATTGACAACAAAAGCCAAAAAAGAAAAGATTAAAAATCTAGAGTAGAGGTTGGATTTTCTAAAATGCAATATTAAAGAAAAGAAGAAGAAAAAGAAAAGCCACAAGAAGTATTTTAAAAAGAAAAAAACGTACCAACAACAACCACACAAAGACTTTATATGGCGTGTGCTTTGAAAAATAGGGTCTTTTTTTTTCCTTTTTTTGAAAAGTAATAGTAGGTTATAGAAATAAAAAATAAAGGAAAAATAGAGGACTTAACAATTTTAAAAAGTTAGAAAAAGAAAAGAAGAAAAAAGAACCACACAACAACATCAACAACAACAACAACAAAGAATGATTGTAAAAATAGTAAAGATATATCTGGCCCTTTCTCTGGTGTTGTGGGCAGTGTTGGGTCACTTCCAAGGCGGTTTCCTCTGTTTAACTTCATCTGTTTGCTGGTCTCTCCAGTGTCTGATTTCCATCCTGACATGGTGGGGGAGAGTGCGGGGGGACGACAGTGGACCCTTTTTTTTTTAAGCTCACTGTTCAGTCGCGCTGTGGGGAGGGAGGGATGCTGCAAACAACACTGTCGTGTGCATGCAGTGTCTCAGCCCCGCTGGGCCTGCCCCTGCTCACAGTGCACAAACTGTTCAGGCTCTACGTTTCCCCGCTGGGAACCATCTGAGGCCAGCCCTAAGCTTCAGGCACCTTCCCGGTCTAAGCCGCTCAGGTTCGGTGCTCAGGTAGCCCTCAAAATTGCAGATTCAGTTGGGACTGCGTTTTGTGCCCTTCCCAGGTCCGAGAAGCTCAGGTGTTTGGCAAGTGCGGTGACTGCGACTTATCACCTTTGCCATTTCTGCTGCTCAGTTTTCCGGGTGTACCACTGGTGCCCCTTGTGAGGTGGATGGTGACTGTCCAGAACCCCCAGAAGTCTTAGCAAAGAAGCCTGCTTGCAGTTTGGTAAATAAAGTCTCTCTGGGGCTGAGATTGCCCCTTTCCAGCCCTTATGGCTCTGGCTGCCTGTCCCCGGTGGGGGATGGTCTGCTGCCGGCTATTTTGATGCGTCCTTTTTTCTGTGCGTGGTCCTGGCTGGTGTCTTATGTTCGAGCTTTGCACGGTAGGTATCCCACAGTCTGGTTTGCTAGCCCAAGTTATTTCTTTATGGTTACACATGGGCGTTCCTGCCTGATTCTTACAAAGCACTGCAGCCTGCACCTCCCGCACCTCCCTGCCCTGCCCCCACTTGCTAGTGTCTGTGCTGCTTTTCCACTGGTGGAGTTACTGTTGGGCTTGTAATCTATTGGTTTTAATTATTTATTTATTTTTTCTTCATGTTATGTTGCCCTCTGTGCTTCCAAGGCTTGCCACAGACTCGGCAGGGAGAGCCTTTCCTGGTGTTTGGAACCTCTCTTCTTAAGCTTCACTTCCCAGGATGGGATTCACTTCCAGGGACGGAACTCCCTCCCCACCTCCTTTGTCTCTTTTTTCATCTTTCATATTTTTTCCTACCTGTTTTTGAAGACAATGATCTGCTTTTCTGGGTGCCTGATGTCCTCTTCCATCATTCAGAAGTTGTTTTGTGGGGTTTGCTCAGTGTTGAAATATTCTTTTGAGGAATTTGTGAGGAAGAAAGTGGTCTCCCCATTCAATTCCTTCGCCATCTTCTCAACTCTCCAATCAGGATTCTGAAGCAGTTTTTCCCCATAGGATCTGTCAACTAGAAACCTTTCTACCAAGCTGCTAGAAAGAGAAAAGAACGTGGGTGGGGTTTCAGGGCCCCACACAGGGGATATTTCTAGGTCTCAGAGTAGTGAGAATCCCCACTTCCCTCTCTGGCATCCAGTGGCCCACCTTCTTATCTCTGATGTATCTGCATCTTTAGTTATTTGAGGTTCAGTAGCTTAAGGGCAGGGGACGGTGGTCCACACAGTTACTCCAACAGAGCTTGTGCTGATGTTAGGAACCTCCAAAGCCAGGGGTCCTCTTCCAATGCCAGAAAATTTTCCAGCTGCAAATAGTACACCCCTGTTCTTTTCCGGGGGCAAAGGGGAAGCTTGGTGGGCGAGCGGTGGGCAAGGTTAGGGGGGCAGGAAGCAAGCTAACTCCCAAGTGGTCTGCACTTGAAAACTTAGCACCCCCTGGATTCCCAGGGTCCTCACTGTGGATCATCATGCTGAAGTGCAGGAGCTTTTCTTACACAGGGGCTCATGCATCCGGTCCCATCACTTCATGGGAAAGAGATGGGGAAACAGTGGAAACAGTGTCAGACTTCATTTTGGGGGGCTCCAAAATTACTGCAGATGGTGATCGCAGCCATGAAATTTAAAGACGCAGTTATGATCAACCTAGATAATATATTCAAAAGCAGAGACATTACTTTGCTGACTAAGGTCCGTCTAGTCAAGGTTATGGTTTTTCCAGTGGTCTTGTATGGATGTGAGAGTTGGACTGTGAAGAAGGCTGAGCGCCAAAGAATTGATGCTTTTGAACTGTGGTGTTGGAGAAGACTCTTGAGAATCCCTTGGACTGCAAGGAGATCCAACCAGTCCATTTTAAAGGAGATCAACCCTGGGATTTCCTTGGAAGGAATGTTGCTACAGCTGAACCTCCAGTACTTTGGCCACCTCATGTGACAAGTTGACTCATTGGAAAAGACTCTGATGCTGGGCGGGATTGGGGACAGGAGGAGAAGGCGGCTGGATGGCATCACTGACTCAATGGACGTGAGTCTGAGTGAACTCTGGGAGTTGGCGATGGACAGGGAGGCCTGGCGTGCTGTGGTTCATTGGGTTGCAGAGTCGGACATGACTGAGCAAATGAACTGAACTGAACATGCTTTCTTTAACCACGTCAGGTGTGTCAGGTACACCCTGTTCCCCTTCCTTCTCCTTTCCTCCCTCACTCCCCTTCTTCCCTCTCCTTCCCCTTTGCACCACCTAGATTATGTCTCAAGCTTTCCCTCCCACTGCATTAACCGCCCACTGCACATAGATTCTGGGGGGGGGGGGGGAGGGATTCAGAGAAGAAATATGTATATTTCCATTCCTTAAAAGGTAACAGAGTAACTAAATTACAACAAAAATTAAGTCCATTAATGATTGTGATTTCAAGTGCTGTTACCAGATATAACATCAAAAATACCTTTCTTATCAAATCAACAAGTGTTCCCCTTAAATTTAAACAATACACGTGTGTTATATCTCAAAGCAGGGAAAAAAAGAAAAAAAAAAAAAAAACCCTGACCATTAGAAAGAGCTCATTTTACACTATTTATAGACGGTTGGTGATGAATGCTATGGATAGTTGCTCCATCCTGTCTGTCTCCTTGCGTCCCCATGGACTGTAGCCGGCCAGCCTCCTCTATCCATGGAATTCTCCAGGCAAAAATACTGGACTGGGTTGCCATGTCCTTCTGCAAAGTTGGTGAGTATCAAAACCCAAAGCTAAGGACTTCCCTGGTGGTCCAGGGATTGAGAATCTGCCTTCCAAAGCAGGGAACGTGGGTTTGATCCAAGGTTGGGGAACTAAGATCCCACATCCCAGATGGTTGTAGACCTGACCACACTCAAATCTCCTGAGCTGTGCTTCTTAACCCTCAGTGAATCTAAGGAATTGCCTACGTGTCTTGTGCAAAAACACATTCCTGTCCAACAGTTGTGCATGGGGCCTGAGAGTCTGAGTTTCTCACAAGCTTCAGCTGTTGCCCAGGCTGCTTAAGGTGTCCATATAAAAGAGTGAGTACTGGAGAGCTTTTGAAAAGTACTGATGTTCTGGTAGAGTCTTCCCATCTTACTCCATAACCACAGAATCATTATCTCCACAATTGGGTCCATGGAGTCAATGTTATTAAAGAGCTCAGATATTTCTAAGGAGCTGGTAGGGTGCAAATGTATAGCCAGGCAAATCACCCTACCATCAACCTGTTTGGGGCTTCATTGTGTCCTACAAAATCCAAATGTGGAGGGGACTTTCTCAATGGCCCAGTGGCTAAGACTATGCTCTCCCAGTGCAGGGGGCTGGGCTTTGTTCCCCGGTTAACGGACTAGATCCCACCTGCTATCAAAAGACCGAGGCCCCACGTGCCACAACTAACACCTAGTGCAGTCAAATAAATTCATACATTTTTATGAATGTATAACAGTACCTGTCAAAGTCCTAATCCCCAACACTTTGGAATGCAATCATATTTGAAGATAATACCTTTAACGAGGTGATGAAGTTAACATGAGGTCACTAGGGTGGGCCCTAGTCCAATCTGATGGTTCTCCATATACAAAGAAAGAGGGGAATTCCCTGGCAGGCCAGGAGTTAGGGCTCAGAGCTTTCATTGCCAAGGGCCCAAGTTCCATCCCTGGTCTGAAAACTAAGACCCAGAAGCCAAGCAGCATGGCCAGGGAGAAAAAAAGAAAAAAAAAAAAAAAAAA